>CAAKHC010019523.1:0-14152 GCA_901007825.1 Macroramphosus scolopax | reverse complement strand
ACCCACTACTGCCATCTACCGGCGTAAAAGAAATATAGCATTCAGATCTTGGGGAAAGTCAGTCTATCACTGGCGCGATTACAACTTTTTTAATTGGTCGATAATACCGAAAATCGCGGTAAAATCTATATCAAAATACCGTTTTTGAAAAATCAATATCGCCCAAGCCTAAGAACTACAACTGAAATGCCATAAAATACATATTTTGCAACCACTGGAAAATCTGAAAGAATCACAGTGAATCACTTCTGCTGGGACTCAACTTCACCGTCTTCCGACTGCTTCACCTCTTCCCATCACACCAACGCTCCTTTTCATCGTCGTCCGTTGCAGAGTAAAAATATCAGTTTATATTTAATGTGCCTCTCGCCAGTTGCTCCAGATGGTATGCACTAACAGGTTAGAGTGTATGTATTGTACATTGAGGCACTCGCACATGCTCGCCCACCCACAAGTCCACCCATTACAGTCGCACAGGTGCATGTGTGCATGACCTGACCTTGGGAGCAATTCAGAGCTTGTCTTTATGAGGCCTTGAGACATGGCATTTGTGGCATTTAACCCCCTCATCACTTTGTGACCCCCATTCACCCCCCCTTCTGTTTTGTACTGTCACTCTCCTTCCTCACATTCTGCTCTTCCTGCATATTCATCCTCTTCTGCCTTCCTTGCTTCCTTGTTAAAGGCCCTTCTGTCACTGAATGCAGCCCTTGAACCTGGCAGGTAAACAGCTATGGTCCAGGTGTTTGTGTGTGTGTGTGTGTGTGTGTATGACCAGACAGCCACAGAATGTATCACCCCCACTCCCCAACACAGGGCTAGCATGGAAAAGGGTAGAGGGATCTTGACAAGGTCATTGAGCTTTGTAGCTCATAATTACCCTGCCCGGGTCTACAGGAGATATGTCAAAGCAGCTGGACCACGCAGGGCTCAGACAATATAGAGGGAGATGAACCTGCATGCCAAAGACATGGATGGAATGGACTGTAGTAGTGGAACTTCCGCTGTACCTCACAGGAACCTCTTTACAGTGCATGTTTCCCCCCTTTTGTTCTATAGAGAAATGTCAGATGAGAGACCATGAACATCTGCAGCGCAGGTCGAGTTAACCAAATATTTTTAGGGCCGAAAAATCTGAAGGCCGTCTGTCAGTTTGACAGATTAGAACGCTGAGGGTGATATGCCCTTAACAGCTGCAACCCCTGGTGCAGAAGGACCTCATGCTGCCCGGCTTCAACGCGGTGGGCGGAGCAGTGTCACATATCGACATGAACGGCTTTAGGCCACTGCTTTTGAATTAATTGATGGCCCGCTGCATCTTATACAGATGCAAAAGGATGCCTTGTATGATGGGATGCTGGACTAATGCAATTTATTTACTGGCCTAGTAGAACCGGACACGAGGTCACTAAAACAGACGGCCTGTACTTAGGTCACATGTTAAATTTGTTATTTCAAATATATATTATTATATCATTGTTAATTTACACCATGTAAAAATGTGTTTTATATCACTTCTTTCTCTTTCTTTCCCTTCTGAGCCGATTCCTCAGGGCTTCACTAATATTACATTGTTACGTTGATTACTTTGATCTATTAAACATCATATTGGGATGCTGCCGTCATTGCAAGTCGGCCCCGGTCAGAAGTATCTTTCAATTCATCACAACTGTAAATGAAATATGCAAGAATGTTTTATTATAATGGTAATTATATCATCATTTATCACCTGCTATTGCAGCTGCACTCATCTGTTAGGGGTGTCTTTGAAGAAGGTGTTTCTTTGCCTGAAGTCGGGTGGAGGTTTTTCCTCACTGTGGTGAAGGTTAATGTCTCCGCGATGCCGCTGCTGTTGCTGCTGTTATCAAAGATGTGCATGTGTATTGTTGCACACACCTCTCGCTGCCGTCCTTTGTGGATTCCCTGTAAAACAGCCCTCACTCACCTGATGATTAACAAGATTTAAGACGGTGGAGGCCACATGGGACCTCATTACCATCGTAAATACTTTTCCAGTTATTCCATTTTTTTCCCCAATTTTTCTGTTGCATGGGGAGAGAAGGGGGCGGTAGAGAGAGAAGGGGCTAAGGAAGTACGTAAGACAATGTAAAAGGAGGGGAGTTTATGCTGTTTTGGGAATGCAGACCCTCCTTTCCTCTCTTCTCTCCCACTAGGTTGGTTCCCAGGATGTTGGCTTTCCCTCCTCCACAGGTCCCTATGTAGATCTTACAATGGCCCCTTGGCTCCCTTCTTCCTCGATACTCTTCCCCGGGCTCACTCTCGAGTTTTTCCAGCAACTGCAACTGCACTCATCGTCCGCAGACACAAACACTAATGAGGAACTATGGAGTCAAACAGACGAAGCTACACAAGCAGCGAAGTGTAGCGAGTGAGAGAGAGAGACGCCGAGCTAATCAGAAATCCTCTTTGAATCAGAGGCGAATGCCGATGTATAAATTAATAGTTTACAAGACTTCTCTCGGTTTTAATACGACTTGAGCTTAAGTTTTACTTAAACTTTGCCGAGCAACTCTTCCAACTTTTTTTAAAAAAAAAAAATGATTAACAGTCTGGGTGAGGACAGAAAAGCCATTTACAAGCTGATGCGAAAAAAAAAAAGTCTCAGAAGAGCAAAAAAAAAGAATAGAATTTTTAACGACATGTGATACATAGTCTCCTGACGTCGCCTGTGATTTCACAAGATGCCAGTTCTCCGTTTTTCAAAGGGAATACTGAAAAATGGCTGCATCAGGATGAATCAGGACAAAGCTAAGACATGACTCCTGTATGCAGCGTGCCACATACGTAGACCTGCTTCATGATTTGATCTCCACGTGTGTGTTTTGTCATATATATGGATATATTTTATCATAATGTTGCTGATAGGTTCGGCAGACAACCCTCATTAGACCCATCCTTGTCACTTTCTGAATGATACTTTATGAGGTAAAGGCTCAGGTGTGTGTGTGTCTGTGTTCAAAGGTTTGCATTCAGTAGTGGAGATATAGTGTGAGATTCAGGTTCAGTCTGGCTGTTGTTGTTTAGAATACAAATGGCATTACAAATACCTTTTGTTGTATCTTGTCACATTTTAACAACCTACCTCTTACAGATATATGTCAAATCTTTTTGTCGCCATACTCACCTCTTGTCGAAAGAGTGTAATAAAATAAATGCTTCCCCCTCCCCGCCCTCCTCGCTGATACGTGTGCCATGCAAACACTCCATCTCTTTTGGGGATAGAAAAGCCGAAGGCTGCATCCTGTTTTGGCAGCTCCTCTGGCACTTTGCCTTCTGGGGGAAGATGCTAGGGGACAGGTGGGGACAGACTGGCCCATGCCAGCTGACCTGTCAGCTTTAGACCCTGTGTGTTTGAATAAAATAGGGGGGGAGGAAGTTGGTGAGGGAATGATGCTGCTTGGTAGGTTATGCATGCAATGTCTGTGTGCATGTACGCGTGTTTGGAAGAGGGAGAGGAAACTAGATGGAGGAGCGGAGGATGACAAGAGAGGGAGACAGAACAGGGTGGTACTGCTGATGGAGATGGGATGTGACAGTTCTCCCTGGGATTGTGTGATTAATTGGGATCAGGTCACCTCTCAATGTCTGGACAGTAATGCTATGCAGTCTCATATGGCTATTTACATACAGTGGGGCTCCCTGGGCTAGACAAACACACACACGCACACACGCGTGCGCTTGGGGAAACAAAACACACACTCTATGTGGAATACTGTCATTATTTTTAGCTCAGATACTAGTCCAAGTTGTTATAGGAGCAGCAGTGGAGCTTGTTGGTTTCCATGTTGTATTCAGATACAACTTTTTTTCCCCCTTGTTTTTCCTTTTTCATATTTTCCTTGTGCTGGAACAAATATATGTACTTGACAAGAGCTCCTACTAAGAAAGTGGTTGTCGGTGCTGAAGTTCCTGTGTTACCTTTTGCAAACTCTGTCTCAAAGCACCAGTCCCTCCCCCCCTCTTTCAAAAGGGGGGATAAGACAGCAACCCAATGGAAAGCGCAGATACTAAGAAGACACATGGCACTGAATAATTTATGGCCCAGCAAAATAGAGACAGCCACTTGAAGTCCTGAGTAAGTAGGATATATAGACAATGGTGACATATCAAGCCACAATAAAGACGCAGGGAACAGTGGAGAAAGCAGGGGGAAAACGTTCTGTGAATTTCTTGAGTTAAGAGTTTGTTTTGGTTTCCCTGCACTAGCTGCCTGTGTGTTTGAAAGTTGCATTGCTCTGCCTTGTTTACCAAGTCCTCTTGCTGCTCGCTCTGTCACACCGGGGATAGTACCCAGGTGAGCACTGCTATACAAGGAAGAGAGGAGCCAGTGGCCCTTTGATTCCAGGCCGCTGGTTCCCTCAGATTAGCTATTCTCTCTATACCCTGACGAATCCACTGCCAGAGCAGCCAGTGTAACGGAGGGAGACACTTCCATCCCAATTGGGTGGCAGTCGGATGATGGCTTGCCGGCTGGCTGGTTGGCTGACTAGTAGTCTTGCTAGCTGATGGGCTGCCAGGTTGGTCGCTGGCTACTCGCAAGCTAGGTGGGTATGGCATTTAAGAATTGGCCCCTGGTGGGCTCCAAGACAGACACCCCAGACGGCCGTTGGAGCTTCCAGGCCCCTACAGTCTTTTCCCATTACACCTCAGCAGCATTGATGATGGCAGGTCGCGGCGGAGAAGCTGTCCTCATGCTGCCCGTCACATCCCCGCCACTTTCATCCCCTTGCACACTTCACAAGTGACATCTGTCATCACTTAGAAGCTCGGAAGCGCTGTGTTCCTGCGATGTGCTCCTTTGATGGTGATTTGGCCCCAGGCGTTTGTCATACATAACTTAGGTGGAGAACAATGTGACATCAGACTTGGGTTTTAAAAGAGAAAAAGGAGTCTAAGTAGACTACAGGCGGGTAAAATCAAAATCGCTCTAACCACTGGAGGGAGCGAATCAAAGTGCGGCATGAGCTGGTAGAAGAATCGCTCGTTGCTTGTATCACAGTCTTGTCAGTTTTCTCCATGTTCGCCTCGTTACTGTGTCCCCTTCTGTGGGATGAAGTAGCTGCCAATGGAAATCAGCTTAGCCTTGTAGCATAACTACTTGCCATTCAGAGAACTTTCTGATTGCAGGGCTGTCGGTCTGCACCCGCAGCATACTTGAAGCGCACGACTCCAATCCAGCACCATTATGAACAACAACAATGCAGCTTGTCCGCAGGGTTCAGGAGGTGCAGGGCCGCAGCCAGACATTCCAAATCCACCGTCCAAATCCACTTTTGTACTATTCATATCTGCTTGTGTCGCCTTTTTTAGGGCCCAACTTATCTCATTCTTCCTCGTTCTCAAACCGCTATCTGTCATTATAGTTTTTCCTCTCTTTTGTCTCTTTGCCGTCTTTCTCCTGCCGTCTTTCGTTCCCTCCTCCATTCTCCCTCCGCTCCGGGGTTAACCCAGAGTTCAGCCGTCCCTCCTTCTCACCTCTCTGTGACTGACAGGCCTGTCTTCCAGATGGCTGCCAGATTGCTAAGCTTTCTTGTCAGTTCATATTTAGCTTTGTTTGATTAATGCGTGATTTAAAGGCACGTAAATCCTCCCTTTGCAAATATACAGTATCTGTATCAAATTAGACCCGCTAAGATGTGTTTCAACTTTTTATTCTTTGTTTGTCTTTTTGTTCTTTTGTGTACGTTGAGATTAATTTTTTATCTTTAACCTGAACACTCCACCTTCCTCTCCTCTTCATAGTCTGTTAAAGTAACCAATCAGAGGGATGGACATGGAGCAGGAAGATTAAACTTGTTTATGTGTGTGTGTTGGTGTGTACTTAAATGTTGCTGCACGTGTGTGCCAAGCCACAAGTCATTTAAACAAAACCAAAGGCAAACTTGGGTTTTACGGACATAGTTCGACTTGAATTTGCTCAACTTAATGAACCTTTCAGTCCTGGCTTTGACATTAGGGGCCGTATTATGTTGTCGAGCTCGGCTCCGCGATGACAAATAGGTCCAAATATAGCAAATAGTATCTTGGTCAGAGCTCAGAGCTTTTTTCTGCACACTTGAATTTCAGTCTCATTATCTCATATATTTGATGACATCATTGTCATAGGACTTTTTTTCCACATTGATAAACAAGCTGACTTACATTCACAGAGAAGTTGTATTCAGATTATGGCATTAGCAGTGAGGCAGAAGACTTATGAGTGATTCTTCATCCGTCCATCGTCCTAAACTGATAGCCTTTCCTTTTCGTCTCACGAGTACTGTATCTGTCTGGCTCTCCTCTACATCTGTACTTAAAGTGATCCACAACCAACTGTGGAGGACCACAGCAGGGCCTGTGTGGAGGAACAAAACTGAAATTGCACGTTAAAAAAGATGGATATTTGTATTTCCTGGATAGAGTGAGTTAGTAGAAGTCCTTCAAGTATCCAGATGAAAGTAGAAAAGTAGAACAAGCTTGGAAAACCTAGACACAATCACTCTGGGCAGCTAACAGCCTGCTAACATCCCTGTAACAGGGAAGAAAACACACAAACACAATCCCACTGACATCCTTTTATTTGCCAGACGCTCTCTAATAACACATTATATGTTAAGTTTAGTTTTGGGCACACTGCTGCACCTAAGATCATTTTTGTGGCTATTTCACAGGAAGTAAAATAAACCTCATTAGATGTCTCTTTGAAGGAGAAGCAGCTCTCATTTCATACATTTCATACGTCTTAATTGGCCATTGTAGAACTGATATACCCCTGATGTCACTGTCAGAAATGTTGCCGTACACCCGAGTACCTCGTACAGTCACGCCAATATTAATTTCATGTCACACAATCGTATGACAGACTCATAAAAACCCCCATCAGTTTTCGCTGCAGCTGAAAAATAAACACAGTTATGCTACATGTGGTGGCTGAATGTAAATGTCACATTCCCGAGTATTAGCTCATCAAGTTCAGTGCCGGTACACAAGGGAGGCGGGGGCCCACTTCAAACCCGAGCCTGCCAAGCGCTGATGAAAGAGACGCCTCGATCACACGAGCTGCAACTTTCATTTGTTTAGCAAGAGCACTGACAGATCTAAAAGTCATAAATAACCTGGAGAGAGTGATGGGGAATGGGAAAAGGAGAGGAAACGACGGAATGGGAGAGAGCGGGGGCGCGACCTTCAGACATTTATAGTTTTATGTGTGTATTTTTTTTCTCTTCATTAAAACAGCGCTGCTGCTGCCGCGTGTCAGCGCCTGAATCCATCAATGCATCTCTGGTAGCTGTCATTGAGTTGTGGCCTTAAGAATGAGTTGCACGCCCGACCCTCACTCATCGCATATGTGGTGTATCTCTGCACACACAGTATATACACACATACAGGTGCAAACATCCACTGTATTTCCCCCGCTCCCCCTCATGCACAACAATACCTGCTACACAGAGCAGAGTGCTGCACGTTCAATTGTACACACCATGCATAAATCATCACATATCTCGGGAGCAACACATTAACCGGTGATAGAAACACAATAACTAATCATCAACAATGTGTTTGATCTACACCGAGAGCTTTAATCTTCTCTCGCGCGGACGTACAGCCGCGCCTGTAGGTGAGCATTGTTGCAGGTGCATCATCACCCTCTTAGCTTCGGACAACTTTACACTGATTGTTTCATGTATCCAGGCCTGGGCTGCCGACGCCTGCTATGCTTTTTGAACCTGGCCTTTTGTGTCCTCCAACAGAGCTTTTGTTCTAGATGAAACAGACTATGTATGGTCAGTACTGAGCTTCTGTACGAGCAAGTGTCAGTTCCAGCCGTGTGCACATGTGGACTCGCGCATTTGTGAAGATGAAGGCAAACAGTGGTACACGAGCATCTCCCAGATACAGGTTGGCATGTAGACCTATTCTCATGTACAGTGTGTAAACCCACGCATGCACATATTCATGGAGAGGGTGCTGGTGTGTGTGTGTGTGTGTCGGACGGGTGGACTGACAGGAGTGTGTGTGTTTTATTTTCTTTTTCTCTCAATAGTACAACATCCTACAAGATCAATTACAAGAAAGACTTGAGCATTAAATTTTCATCTTACCGTAACACTGTGGCCTCCTCCTGGAACATCAGAGCACTGCTGTTTTCTTTTTTAACACCACCACCATGTTTACTCTCTCCTGAAGGATTAAGTTTACTCTTATTTAAAGGGAAATTTAAAGTAGGGAGGAACTTGTTTTGGGTATTTTTCTGAGTCTCTCAACCAGAGCGACTTGAAATGAAGGCAACGGTACACTGAGTTTTCATTTATACATGCAGACAATAGCAAAGTGTGTGAGGGTCAAAGCCAAAGCGTTCGGAAATCTATGGTGGACCTTCAGGACAAAACACATAGGTAAGTGCAAAATCCAGAAAATGCTACAAATCTTAAAACACAGTGTGTTTAAGAGACATGAATGGGCTCCCGAACGAGAAACAGATGCAAATGGAAAAGCAAGTACAAAAGGATGAAACAAAAAAACAGGAAGTGCTTCGGGAAGTATCTCCAGTGTCCCCTGAATGCAGCGTGAACACCAAAGACGTCTGGTCACCGAGTCTCCAGCGTCTCAGCCGGTGTGAGAGGCCAAAGTGCTCATCACTCTCTCTAGCCACCGAGACCACTTCCACTTTATCAAGTCGGTAGGTTTCATATTTCAAAGCTTCAAATGTCTCCTTTTCTGTCTTGATATCCCTGTGGGTTCCGTTAAAAAAAAACAAAAAAACAATCCCTTTAATATTTGTGGTTTTTCACTTTTGTATGTGTTCTGCTGTTGAAAACTCATTTCCTCCGTGTTTTATATGTGTTTTGTCCAGGGGGGCCATTGTAAATAAAAAACACACTCGAGACCAGAAAGGAAAAAGTTAGAGAGAAAATAAGCTGCTTTTTTTCTTCATATGAAAAATATCTTATTGCAATGTATTGTTAAAAGAACTATACGTTCTTGCACCCTGCCGTGCAGTACGGGCTCTTCTTTAAGAATGTTTGAAAAGCAGTGTGTGTTGAGTTAGCACACACACGCACACGCACACACACACACAGAAAAGCATATATGCATAATACTGCATGTTTCATGTTTCAGTACAATTTTTCCCCTTTAAGTGTAATACTATGTCAAATGTTACGTTTGCGTGTATCTGTTTTGCATATAAAATCAAGAAGACTGACGCGACAGCTGTGAAATAAGCATGTTTGTTGGCCTAAAAAAATATGTTTCTTAAGAGACGCATGCCTTGACAGTCAAGCAGGCTTTGGTTGTGTTCCTCTTCAGATTCGCGAGAAATCTTCCTTCGCGCTTGTTCTGATGGTACGGAAACAAAAGCTAATACCAGAAGCCCTTTTGTGCTCGCATGTATTTCGAAATAAAAGGAGGAGGAAAAAGGGGGACAGCAATATTCTCTGCTCAAACACGAGTGGCGGCGGCGCTGCATGAAAAAGTAAATGAGCATCCTAATATTGGGGCTTCTTAAATTTTCAACAGACGTGATGAAGTGCGTTTCGACTGATGTTTCCTGAAAGTGGCAACATGTGTCCCTCTTACCCGGCTGGTGCAGTCCTCTCGTCTACAGATGTGTCGCTTGATGTACCCATCGGATGGCACACTGCCACTTAATAAAATATCACTGCTGCTTTGACAGGGAAGCTTTAATTGAGTCCCTTGTCAGTTTTATCAAACTGTGTGTTATCGTCATTTGAAACTTTTTTTTTCTCCTCTTTTTCCCCCCTCACTCTCTCTTGCTCTTATAGAATATGATAGCAGTTGAATCTTCTGTAACTAAAAGAGACGGGGGGGCGGAGTTGAGGGATAGAAAAAAAAACGAGAGCAGCACAGATAGAAATTGAAATAAAGAAGTAAAAAGTGAGAGAGTGCCAGGAATGAGGGGAGAGGAGGAGAAGTAGCCAGGAGAGACTGTGCTGAGAAAGAGCCTTCAGAGGCTATCTTGTCATTGGATTCATAATTCAGGTTCATGATTTTAATTTCCCTCTGTTCTTATCAAAGGCTGGCGGAGCAGCATGGGGAAGGCTGGTAGTTAGCTGGATAACTGCATATGAGATGAGCCGAAGCGCTCCGTCACAATGCCTGGACGACATAACAGAGATGAAAATATGCCAGAAGAAGAACAGAAGTATCTAGTAACTTTGACGCGACGCTTTCAAAACCAGCGAAAGCCCACAAGCACGCGTTGTTTACGGGAAGAAAAAAAAAAAACTTCTGACATCATTTTTCCTCTTTCCTCAAAAGCCGTAACCATTTCCCTCACCGCCCAAACTATATTCAATCATGTTCACAGAGAAAAACAATGTGCTTGCGTGAGGCCCCACAGAAATACTGCAGATAAATAATGAATCGTGTCTGTGTTTGCAGGAAGTGTTTTGATTTGCTTACGCACTGTCTTGTATGTCTATAATAAAATTCCTGTTCTATCAAAGTATATGTGTTTACTGAAATGTAGGAACACCGAAAGCAATCTGAAACAGCCTCTGGGCCACTGTGTCAGCCCGGATTAAGGCTTTCCGATGTGTGTAGCCGTTTAGTTAGGGTAGTCTGACGGTCCTTCAAAACCAGCAGGCCCTCCAACCCTGAAGGACCATAGAGGTAATTTGTTCAGGCCACCTGATGAAGCAATTATAATGGTTTTTCTACATAAGTGCCCCTACTGGCTGCCCGGGAGGACAGTTTCCTTTATACAACTGCTATGTGCGTATTGCAAACCAAAGGGCTCTGCAGCAGCCCCACACACACACACACACACACACACAAACAGTATTGAAGATGTTTTGATATCAGTCTCCCTGCCTCCCCCGTTCTTTCTGTCTTTACTTCTCTGGCTTTGGTAGTTGCAGGGCTCAGTAATGCCACTACACCTCTCGGTGAGCCATTTGATCATTAATTTATCGCAGTTCCAACAGTTTGTTTGACAGGTGCAAGTGCTTTCATCTTACCCGTGTTTGGCACCGCTGAATTAACAGGGTAACCCACACCAAGGTGTTGAGAAGGCCCGGGAGCCTGCAGTGGACCCAAACGAGCGGGTCTGTCCACAGAATGAGCAAGTGCTCCAACACGAGTCTTCTACCTAGACGTGATCTGGCCTGTAAAACCGAGAAGCTTACGAGAGGGGTTGTCTTGTAAGGGCTGGTTATTTCCTACCTCAACCCTTAAAGCACCTGTTTGTCTCCAATTCAGGTGTCAAGAGGAACGGGTGCAGGCAGGATGTGCAGGTCCACGACTGTGCTACTTCCTGAAGAGGTCTTTCTCATCCCTCTGGCCCAGTCCGGCAGAACCAAGACGAGCCGCATCCCCAAATATCAGGTCAGTCCCTGCTTCACCCTGGTCTGCATTTCCTCCTCGATCATGTACCAAAAGATACAGGTTGGATTAGGATGTCAAAACTACTACAGAACGTCGTTACTGTTCCATATGCGGCTTATAAAATCATTCTGTATTCGCATCTGCAAACGGGACTCCAACAGACATCTGCTGCTGCACAGGGTTTGGTTTGTTCCATCAACATCCTCTACCACGCTCTAAAATATTCTTCATTTCCTTCTAGCTGCAAGTTGAAGTAGAAGTTTGATGCCCTATGAATACAAAGGTGCAACCGGCAGTCGATTCGATTCGGTTTATATACTGGTAACTCTTGATGGGTTGTAGTGTCTCCCTGCAGGATGGTTGTCACAGTGAAGTTGCCAGGCAACAAGTATGGAACTGCTACTACTTTTCACGCGTCAGTATTTAGAATATTATGTCTTTCTGTTCCACTCAGTCATGACTGTCACTCCAACAATGGTTCAATTAAAACCACCATTTCCTCTGGTTTCGAACTCATTAACATTCCATGAATAACATTGTTGATGTATTATTTATACTATATCAGTATGGATCCTATAGATGCTCCTAAAGGCCTCAGATGCCACTAATGTTGGTTTTCCCATGAGGGCCTTTCACGCTTGCCTTTCTTCATCCTGTTTTCGAGGTCCACATCTATCTGAATTTATGTCATGCAAAGATTTATCTGCTGATCAAGAGTCGATTTGTGCACTGTCGGGTTGAAAAGTTCCGGGAAGACCATATATATATTCCATCTTTCATTCTCTCCGATAATTCCCTCGTTCATATGTTTTCTTTCTATTACTTTTCCCCTCTAACGCCGGAATCATGGTCCGCCGGGGCAATTTTTAAGACAGAGGCTTCCTGAACTATTTTGGTATCAAAGCTTTGAGGTAGCAAAAGGCATGCTCTCTGAAGTTGACATGTGAGGAGAGGAGGGCCTTCCTCTCTGACTGGTTTGCTGGGGGCAGTAGGAAGAGGGGGTGGGAGGGGGACTCAGTAACCCTGCCAGGAGCGATGTCTACTGGGGATATGAGCCTCAACCGCTCCCCTTCAAGCCCAGATCCTCCTCAAGCCATTGGGGAGGCTTATGTTTCAAATGATTGGTGGCCAGTTGACTGTATGTACGGATGTATGGCGGCGTTGGTGGTGGGTGTGGGTGTGGGCGCATGCATTCATGAAGCATTCATGAGGCACAGCGTTTAAGATAGTGTGGAATTGTTCTCCCCATTTTAAATGAACAATATTTTAACCACAAATGGCAGCAAGATGTGACTGTTTGAATTACCTCTGCCAAGGAGGATATGCTTTTGGCGGTGGTGTTCTGTTTGTTTTGATTGTCTGTCTGTTAGCTGGATTATGCAAAAACTATGGGCAAATTTTTCGCGAAACTTGTTGGACAGGTATAGCGTGGATCACGCTCTCCCTCTCTCGCATTGCATTTCTAGTTTTTATTTTAAACAAAATTCACATGGATGCACTAATGCTTTTAATGTGACTGCAGTCCAGCCTAAACTAATTTGCATGAAAGTGACCTATGTTAGAGATATCAGTGACCCTGTGCAGCTCCGTTTTTTCGTAATATTAGATGTTGTATTTCACATCAACGTCTCCCCTGAAGCTTTAATATAACTCTCTCCAGCCCCGTGTGGCAGACTGTTGTCCAGATGACCACTGCTTTTTGCTCTCCACGCTGAGGAAGTCCAGCCTACAAAAGAGGAGATCTGACTGTGAATCAGTCTGACCTGGCTAGTCTCACTACCAACACAATGCTCCCCGATTCATCTGCTGCCAACCCCTTCAAGTTATTCATCTGGAAGAAATATGCATTCATCATTGTATTTTTAATCACACCAAATAGATAGACAAAGAGAATGCCTTAGGGAGAGGGGAAGCAATCTACAATTCCCAGAGCTCAGATGGTATTCCTGCCCTGCATCGCCAAACATTCTCCAAATTAACTCTGAATGAATTTATTTTTAATGCGTGGAAGATGCTACACCACGGAGAATAGAGATGGTGCGCATAAGAGTTTGTGTGTGTCTGTGTTCTTGTCTGCAGTGAAACAACATGTTCCTGTGTGCATTTGCCTGCAAGTCTGTGTGTGTGTGTGTGTGTGTGTGTGTACGTATCAGGAATGCAATTGCACATTGTGTGCACATTTTGCCTGCAATTCGTGTCTGGTTGCTAGCAAGTGTTTTTGAAGATAACAGAGTAGCGATGCATTTATTTTTCCTTTGTTTTGTTCTGATTAATATAATACATTATGGCAGTGCACTGTTTTCAAAAAAGTTGTCCCCGTAACACAACCAGCACAAAGCCATTGAAGTCTCCGTTGCATAAGCCCTGTTTGACCCATCTCCTTCACAATCAAAGCTGAGTATTGTAGTGGCCCTGCCAACCCGAAACAAATGAGCAAGCTCATCCCCTCCATTCTCCGTTCCATTGTATTCATTAATAAATTAATTTATCAGCTCGTCTTGGTTCAAGCCTAATTGAGTCCCATTGCAGCCTTCTAAGTAGGACACGTACGGATCCGATAAATGGAATGGTATCCGGCCCTCCGTCCTTTGGGCTATGCGTTGGCCCTGTACGCTGGAACACACTGCTTTGTTAGCTGTTACGTGTGTGTGTGTGTGTGTGTGGATGGATCTGATACCTCTTTCATCTGCTTTGAGCTATCTGTTGATTATCTCAGCGCATCGTGGTCATAGTCTGTGTTAGCTAGGACGGATTGAAAAGTGGGGGTCGCTCTGGGAGGATAGGAAGAGAGCGAGAGAGAGGA
>CAAKHC010019522.1:1159-17054 GCA_901007825.1 Macroramphosus scolopax | reverse complement strand
GGGGTTGTTGAATTTTATTTTGAAGAACATTTTATTCTCTTGCACGTATCGACATTTGGATTCTTTTATATGCAGGTGGTTGGACGGATGTGATTCCTAGAGAGAGAGAGAGAGAGAGAGAGAGAGAGAGAGAGAGAGAGAGAGAGAGAGAGAGAGAGAGAGAGAGAGAGAGAGAGAGAGAGAGAGAGAGAGAGAGAGAGAGAGAGAGAGAGAGAGAGAGAGAGAGAGAGAGTGTTTACAGCTCTGGTGATACCAGACTGGACTAACAGATCAGCGCTGGACTTTCATGACTTTAGGGTGGAAATATGAGGGTTGTTTGGAGAAATATTACCAGCTACACACATTATGTGGCCATGTCAGGACATAATTAGTGGACTGAAGAAACATCAGTTTATTTATTTCCCAGGACTTATCTTACCTCTGGTCACTAGCTTTGAGCAATGACTGTAAAAATGAGATCTCAGAGGTGTTTCCTCTGGAGGTCGGCTTGTCTGGGCCGCTGCTACAGATTGTAACCGCTGCCGGGTTAAGTGTTCCCAAGATGGATAGTTAACTCCTTTATTATAGGTGCAGCCCAACCTTAACACTACTACTGTTCTCCTACTACTAATGTAGAGCCTTGGAGAGAGATCGAAGTAGAGAGTCGCAGTTCCTTAATGCTACAGTGACTCAACTGCACCCCCGAGGGAATAAAGTGGTATTACGTGAGATGATGGTGAAGGGTTACACCTCTAACACTCTTACAAGTTATTCCTTTAATTGTAGTGTAACCCAAGTAAAGATATTTGTTGATCAAGTAAGCAAACTGAGTAATGCCAGATGGGATGGTGGGTCTGGTGCTGTGTAGTTCCAAGCAGGCCGACTGTATTTGTATTCTTCTTGGATATAAAGTAGCGAGGATTCAGCCTGTCAGTCAAAGGTTTGTAGGTGAAAGCAGTTCAATAATCGTAAGTTATTAAATGCAGACTGCTGGTTGTTTTATCTTTACTCCCTCAGGCTCTGAACATTTAACATCAATCTCACAAGACCTTTGACATTTATATGCTTGTAGAAAACACAGCATTAAATATGCCATTCAACAGCAGACCACTGAACCCTGTTGTACCATTGAGTGGTGGACTCTCTCTGAGCCGGGAGGGACAAGCCGCGGGGGTCAAACAGGCCGGAGGGAGAATGTTGTGATGTTAACACCCCGCTATTAGCAGATGCAGGAATGATAATGGCTTGGAGAAAATAAAGGTGCCCTCCCCTTCCCTCCTCCTCTTCCCCCACCGCATCATCTCTCTTTCTTCCTCTTTGACCACATCGCCCCCAGAAGCCACTTCAGTTTGACCTCTTTATCTCGTTTCAGATTTGTCAGATGAACAGAAACATGCTGCTCAGCCTAAGTTTCACCTTGCAGAACAATATGAAGGTGATACCCTGGAAAAGTCTGCATGAACCTCAGTCTCAAAAATAACAAGATTAATTGGTAATGAAATAATCATTAGTTGCAGCCAGGAAGATGATTAATATGGAGGCCTAAATCCGATTAGTGGCACCTTTAGTGGACTGACTGGTGATAACAGCAATCTATCACTATCTGTTAAGACTATCCAGTCAGACCTCCATTATTCTGGCAGTGGACGTATATTCACTGTGTGTTTGTGCTGCTGTAACATTTGAATAAGTGGTAGCCTGCATGTCGCCCTCCGATCAAAGGGCCTCTGTGCAGCGCGGGTCAGGAGGCCTGTCTTGTGTTGTTCCCCTGAAGGGACGTCTTCTTATTACTCTTCAATAAAGCACACAGTTCTGTTTTTAACTTTTCGAGGTACTTCTGAATGACATAACAGAACGTTCTCCTAATGCCAACACACCACATGACAAGTATTTATGTTGTGCTATTCACAACCTCTGGTTATATGACGGGTTTACTGCTGGCTCGCTGGATTCCTGTCGTATGCTTCAGGTAACTGTCACCAACATACTTGTTAACATAATAAAAATCAAATGTTAAAAGCTCCCACGTTTGATGAAACATGTACAATCTGTTCCCTTGTTGTTATTTTCACGAGTTGTGTGGATTTGTTTATCCAGTGACACGTGTCTGTTGCATGTGGATCCTGGACGCGACACAGGTTCTCCATTTGGGGAAACATAAGATGTCAGCTTTAGTTAACTATTGTGTATGTTAGTATGAGACAGCCTGTAGTTTAAACTGAGCACAGAGGGAGAACGTGCAGCACAGAGTAGTTCAGACAGCGATCACAACATGATTAGGTTTGATTTTGTTGTTGTGCTGTGCATGCTGACCCAGCTAACCGTTCTCTTGCATAAACAGGAAGCTATTTATCCAGGGCCAAGTTTCCCCAAAGTGTCTTACTGTTGCTCCAAGTTTGTCTTTGTTCTTTTGTGAGCCAAGAGACAATAATGATTTCAGGATTGAACGTAGGCCAGTTATGTAAGAGATGACAACACCCCGGCTCCACTCTCATCTGTGTCAAACCAGAGCGCACGACATCTAACAAGAACATATCGCTTCCTGCTTCGAACATGCAATGGTTGTTAATTAATGAGGGATGCGTTTACAAATGATGAATACATGTATTCAGATTTTAAAGGAATTACATTTCAGTTGCTAACTGGAACCAGTTGCAGGATGAAACATCAACACAAAAAGGCTGAAGGGAACAGGAGGAGAAATCAAAGTTGAAATGAGACGAGTCAGGAGGGGTCTGAACCTCCTTCGGTTCCTTTGTGTACACACTTCCTGCTCTGACGTTTCCTGCCTTTTGTCTGCATGTGTGAACAGATGTATGTTTCATGTCATGTGTGGGAGGTTCCTTTAAGGTCGTTGGAACAAACCCTTCTCACCGTGAGCAAGCTTGTAATGTGGATGATAATGTGAGGACACAAATGATTGTAAAGCTCAGACAGAGATGGACGTCCTGTATGATCCGCTCTGACTGTGGCCTCGGCTGGGAAAATGATCTGCAGAAACTTTATTTAAAACACAAATGTATTTATTGATTGCAAAGTCAAAGAGACAAAACCTCATTATTATGAATCTATCACAAACTTTCACTTGTTTCAAGGTAAAGAAACTTCTTAGTGTTGTTATAATGCTGAAGATGAAATATTCTTTAATCCTACTTCCATCATTAGGTTGTTTTTAGCAGTGACCCTTTAATCTCTGTAATGGATAAATAGGCAAACTGGCTGGTACTGTTTAGTGACACACTCCGACCACCTATGAAGTGTGTGTTCATCGTCCCTCAGAGTCGTTGTTTACACCCGGTTGCCTGGTAAAATAAAATAGTTGGAAAATAAGTTGTATCTTTGTGATTTTCATGTTCGTTTCCTTTTTGCATTTTCATTTCTTTTTACAGTTTTCATTTGACTCTATAAAAATACTAAACTGCTAAAAAAAACTATTATTATTGTTCTACTTCAACAAAGCCTGGCACATTATCCTGTCTACGACAAAATGATTGATAAGGGAATTAAGATAATCTAAACAATTGATTGCAATCGATACTGCCACCTTTTCCCTTATACTGTCCTGATAGTTGTCAGTAGAACTTTCGATACAGTGATGTGACACACACGCTCTACTCTATACTAAAATATACTGTCTTGGAAACATGTTCATCTGCTCCCACAATCACAAAAACAGTGTGTGCAGTATTCCAGTAAAAAAGTTAATCAGTAGCACACGCATGAATACATACATGACAATCAGTGAAATGCTAAGCTGCAGTTCTGTCCTGCCCAGTGAAGCAGTAAAACATGTTCAGGTGAAATCAAATGTCTTTCAGGAAACAGTTTATAGGAGAAAACAATATCTCGCCAGTGCTGCCACACATCATACAGTCTGGGGTCGTGGCGGAGTTTAGGATCCGCTGGATTATGGGACCTCTGTCCCCTAGAAGATGCACTGATTTCAGGCTGTGCTGCCAGAAGAATCTGGCTGTCCTTCACAGTCCTCCAAAGCATGAGGAGACACTTCTGCTTGTTTTCCACGGAGAATCTGGGAGAGTTTGAACTGTAGCCTTTAATCCGTGTCCTCCTCTGCTAACCTCCAGCCATCTGGGGTCAAACTGCTGTTCCTTCCACACTATCATGAACCTCTAGGCACTATGAGTAGATGGTGATGACCTCCCGACCGCCTCCGCGCACCAATAGGACGCGGTCCAGCCCTTCCATTAGAACTTCCAGAAACTCCATATCTGAGAGACACAGTGTCATTAAGGAAATGCATACAAACCTACCTGGTCACCTTATGAGTAAAAGAACATGTCTTTAGGGTGTGGTGTGGGAATGAAAGAGTCATCGTTCTCCCTATTGCAAGTCAGTTTACCATTAAAATTAGGTTGAAGCTGTTAATTTAAGGACAAATAGTTACATTCTGTTGCCCTACAGGACAGACTTACATTTGTCTTGAAAATACGCGAATCTATCCTTTAATCAGCCAAAGTTTCATTGACTGACTGAATAACTGAGTGACTGTTAGAATGAAAAGGATACAGTTCTCATCCCCTTTCTTGCTCTTTGGTGGGCCGGGCATGTTGAGCAGCACCAACTGGGAACTCTGGGATTTCTTGACCACCACTTCGTTGAGTTTCACAGCCGTGTGCATCCTTCGCACATTGGACTGGTTGCTAGATAAAACCAGAGACATTAAGAAGAGCATCAAGTAAACAGTATCACGCCACATGATGCGAAGTCAGAGGGCAGTTTCAGTATCGTACACTGACTACGAAATCTACAGGAAGCAAAGTATGATTGATTAGGAATCTGCCAATCTTGCACGGTAGCGCAGCATCCAGCTTCTCTCATGCACTGACAAGGTGATTCTTACACACAGGCACATGCTTATGGGAGTTCATGCACATGCAGGCGAACAAAGTGGAAGGTAAAGTCACTTACAGATTCTCCCACTCACTAGAGAAAGGGAGCAAAAAACAGTATGTTCAACATTAATGGCGAAAATGCTGAATGCACTTTTTGTCCATGAACTTATTTGGGACGGCTTCCTTCTGAGTAAACGCTTCTCACACGTGATCACACATAATAAACACCACTGCAGATCTGTGATAGTAACAATGTGTAGTACAGCAGCAGCATGTATGACAACATACAACAAAGATAATAAGGGACTCAAATATACATAACAAATACTGTATATGTCATTTGTTGGTACTGAGATGAAACATGTTCAAGTTGTTATTCACTGTTATTCATCTACTTACGGTTTCATATTGAACATGTCTTTGACTCCCATTCCTTCTCTCTGTTTATTCCGCTCATTAACTAGTTTTTCTTTGGTCCAGGTCATGTGGACACGATCGGCAATTCCCCCCGAGGCTTTGTCGTTCGCTGCAGAATGAGAGGCTGTGTTGCGGTCATGGATCAGCTGGGCCTAAAAAAAAGAAAAAGGGCATGAAATAATGCAGACCTGGAGACTTCAGATGACATCAGGGACACATCCTTTCACCACTCAGTGATGAAGGATGAGTCTCAAGGTGAAGCTCTAACAGGACATCTGTTGTCTGTTATGTGTCATCAACAGTGATGAGGGACGTGGATATGAGGAGAAAAGAAGAAGAAATCGTGGATGTTACAGTGGAATGACAGTCAGGAGAGTGACAGGTTTACAGCGATGACAGCAGCACAAGCGGGTGGGAGACATGCGGCCTCTCTACCAGAACCTGAACGTCCTGCTCTATTGTTGTAATCTCTTTTGAATGCCTGAACCTGAACTGTCACACATGCATGAGAATGAAATAACAACAGTCAATCACAGGGTTTCAGCAAAAATAATGCCATCAACCAGGTGAATCCTCGGCTTCTCCAGTCTGATGATGCTGATGATAGCATAGCAGCACCTTTGCTGCCATAAATGCCACTGCCACTTACACTGCCCACAATGCAACTTGAACACTGACTGTTTGGTTGGTATTTGGGCGTGTTATGTCAGGGAGCGGCTAAGATAGCCTGGGGCAGTTAGCTTCAAGCTAAGATAAGATGTTCTGATAACAGGTTCGATCTATGTTGCTCTTGATTGAAGTGATGTCACCTAAGACAATTTATTCAATTTCATGCAGCTCCATGCGGCAAAAGGCTTCAGCGGCCGCACAGCTAATTATTCAATTGAAAGTGCCAAATTGTTCGTTTTAAGAGATAAAAAGTAAACACAAACGCAAACCAGAGAGGAGATACTCAAACCTATAGGATTGTATCAACAGGAAGTGGATCCTGCAGGACCCATGAAACGAGAACAATCCCTCATCTTGAAATATAGTAAGACTGATTTGTAAAAATGAAACTTTTGCATGTAAAAAGTTTGCTTTGAGTCTCTGTGACTCGTCCAGCAGCATCTACAACGGTGTGAATGGGTGGCAGCGCATGAAGTGGGGTTAAATGAAGATGAAGAGTATAGCTGAACATCATCCTCGAGCGCAGCTCCTCCTGACAGCTCTGTCTTATGGTCATGGGTGGATTATGATGGCTAGAGAGAATGACAAGACGAATGGTCGGCTGCTGAGGGCCGTATGGTTGTCATGGCTACCTCGTTCTTTAGTGTGCACAGCCTGGGGGCCTGCAGGATGTTGAGGGAAGAGATTTCAACACCTGAGGACTTCTTCCTCTTTATGGACCCACGCGATACATCTGTGATGCTCTGAATCTGATGACGTCGTGCCATCATAACGCAAACAATAGGTATTAGGAGGGGTACAAAGGTCAGCTCTTCATTTTAAGCATACTTGAAGGTACATTGTGAAGTCCTGTGCAAACAAACAATGTAGTGCAATTAGAGTCACATCAGGGACATGAACCTGTGTTATATTTCTTTAACACTGATGACATCTATTCTGAGTGTTACTGTACCTCTCTTTCTCTCTCATTGCGGGACAACTGCATCTGTTTGAGCATTTGAGATCTCTGCTCCATCACCAGTGTCTTCTCATAGGTGAAGGCTGAGATGTCACTTTCGTGCTGGGGAGGGATCGCATGTTGTTATTGACGTATTAATAGTCACAACAATAGAATCATATTATGCATTTGCTGCGACCCATTATTAGATATATTCATGGGCAGTCCGCCGTCTGTCTCACCATCTCCACCACCTCCACCACTGCATCCAGACGTAGATGGTAGAGGAACATCTGGAGATCTTTCTTCATCTGGATGGAGTTGTCGTCCATCTGGGCCACTG
The DNA here is from genome assembly GCA_901007825.1 of Macroramphosus scolopax. Lineage (NCBI taxonomy): Eukaryota > Metazoa > Chordata > Actinopteri > Syngnathiformes > Centriscidae > Macroramphosus > Macroramphosus scolopax. The sequence goes on along the minus strand of CAAKHC010019522.1, from coordinate 9,856 downwards.
TGAAAATCCGCATTCCACACTTCCTCCAGACCTGCAGAGGGAGATGCTCCATCATTTAAATGCATCACTACTTCAGCCCACCAGGCAGCACTGTTGCATTGAGACTGAGGAGGGTTATCAGATCTCACTTGATTAAAGAGGCTGACTCGTCTGAATGTACCACTGTACATGGGTCAGTGGTTTTGTTTAATGTGCATCTAATGATCAGAGAGGACAGATCAACCACAGTACTACGGATATATTCTGACAATAAACAGACACATTCAGGAGCTTAGAGGAGTAAGATGATGAACAAAGTAGGTACAAAGCCCTGAGGGGCCGATCACAATAGACTGCTCTTTGTATCAACCAAAATAAATAATCCGTCTTCTGGAGCTTACTGAAGTCTAACCTGTTTCATCTAAAACCCTTTGAGGAGAAATAAACAGTGAAATGATCCTGCTTAGTTTGTGAAGAAAACTAGAAACACAAGAAAATCTGTAGTTCCTCTGCTGCGCACACAGACTTTATTCACTGAGACCGATCTATGATATCGTGCTCTTTTAAATCCAAATAAAAATGAATGCAGTGAATTAAAAAATAGGTTTTTAACATTTTAGATTAGTATCCGACTAGAAGAGGAATATTTCTCAGGAGGGGAATTTAAGAAGTATGAGAAAATGTAAAAACTCTTATACTGATGTCAAACTGAAATAGTAGGGTGGATTTATTGGTACTCATTGACAGTTGAGAGTCATTACTACTACAAACTGCTACAGTTGGTTTATATCAGGGTGGAAGACGTCTAAGAAGAAGGAGGTCAGCTTGAAGACAAGGTAGCGTCATTATATTCTATTCTATTTAACAGCAGCTGTGATTCAGCTCAGAAAAATATAATTTTATAACTTCTTATGTAAGAAAGGAAAGTTAGGACGAACCTTATGTTGACTGAGTAGAAATGGCAGCAGCATCAGAAGTCCCCCGTCATGTACGATCCACCACACATCAATGGTTCCTTCCTTCAGACGCTCCTGGTTATGGGGGAAGTGGTCGATGTTCTTAGCGACTAGCAGAGCCTGATTTGCTTCCGTCGTCTCCCTAACTGTTTCTGAAGGAACAAAGAGGGATGTCTCTCAACTCCGGTGATGAGTCTACAGGAATGAATGACTCTTTCACCACATGCTCCTGTGTAGTTTACCTATGAAGTTTCTCCTTGCAGAAGAGTCCTGGGCTTGTTTCCATCCCACAGGCCAGGCCATCAGAACAGCATTGTGCTTCATTCCTCCCAATCCTGCAGACTGGATGAGCAGAGAGAAACCATCCCGCAGGTTGGACGACACGACCACGTGGGAGAAGCCCTTGGTCCGCTCTGCTGCCATGACCGCTTTCAAGTTCTACAAGAAGCATGTTGGGCAGAGACGACGTGGGGAGACAGAAGGACAGGATGGTGAAGACCAACATGGGTTTCAGATGAAGAATTATGCACATGATCTTAAGATGATGTCACCCTTCTGACAGCCTTTGGTCACCTTACAAAGAACTAATGTAAATGAGGATACACGCCAGGTAGATGTCAGGCAAACGGGTATTACCAGTCTCATGAAAGATTTTAATTTGTAGTAGACTCTCTGAAACTTTCTCTCTGAAATCAACAGTAACATTTAAACATCAAACTATTTATCCTCCCACTAAACAACACTCACACATGGTGTGCTAGAAATGTTGTGCTCTGTACTCCTTATCGAGGGGTGTTGTTTCTCACTGTCTGGTAAAGCGCTAACGCAATGAGTGGATCTGAAGAAATACACAAACCTGCTCTCCAGTCTTGGCGTCGTTCCCTCGGGTCATGAAAGTTCCTTGCAGGACTGAACAGACAATAGTCAGTCCTTTCCCTGCTTTGAGTTGCGTGGTGAAGGACAGGAGACGAGGATGCTTCACCGCCAGGTCTGAGTTCAGCTTACACAACACTAACAGCTGAGGCCTGAGGGGAGACAGAGCACAAGTAAAATACAAACATCTAAATCAGTGGACGAAAACTTAAATAACAAAAACAGAGAATAATCAAAACAATCATTTAGAACAATATTTTTAATATTTAGATTCAAGATAGATTAAATTCAGGGAAACTGTGATGACTAATTTCACTATTTTCTGACATGGACTCAATGATTACTGATATATTAGTAGTAATAAACAGCAAAATAAAAGTCACACTGTGGACCCACTGAAGGAAATAACAACACTCACCTCCAGTTTTTTATGTGTGGCGGCGCCTCCTCCAATCGGATGAGGGCATAACGGGCTGCATTCAAAGACAGACCTCGGATACCATCTCCCCACTCCTTCTCTGCCCTGCAGCCAAAAGCCAAACATCAAGACTGCAACTCTTACTCTAGAAGGGTGTTGTGAAGTGAGTGTGAAATTGTTGTTTGTGGGCATTTGCTGAAACAACGGAGGCTGTTGTTATTCTTGGGGACAGCCTCAGAGACAGAAACAGCATTGTTGCTGCATGCAGGGCAGACGTAGTAAGTTCTGGTATTATAAGCATTAAAAGATTGAACTGTCATTTCTTTCATTGCAAGCGTGATTATCTTCCATACATTATTTCATTGCTGTGTATTTGACAAGAAGGCTCTGATGATTAAAAGCCTTAAATTAACTCTACAATAATAAACTGACTTCACACTATCAGCCTGCAGTTTCTGTTGATTTATAAAACATTTGGCCTCATATAGCATCGTACGTGGGCACAGATTTCTTTTGTGGTATTCATCATGTTGACCCAACTCCCATTTTTACATAAGATCAAAGTGAGAATGCTCATGACCACTCGTAAACCAACTGGGATTTTGTGCTGGGAATATTACTGATGATGGGAAAGCAATTTATTTTATGAAAGCACAGAGGACAAATCTTCAGCAGTTATATATTCATTTAACAATTGTAAATGTTGACACTCATTAAAAGTGATCATCACTCATCATCTTCGATAAGGCACAGCTGCTCAGCAGACGCTGGTAAAAGACATTTTGCTGGACCTTCCTGTTTTCATCAAGGCAACAAAATTTTCCCCAAAAGACAATCTGCCAGAGAGTCTAGAAAACCTTTCACACACCCACACTGGACTAAAATAATTACATCTGTTGTTTCTTCATCGCTGGGTCAAATTCTTTGGTTCTATGTTGCTATTCAAAACAAATGGTTAACTCATGTTTTGAAAGGGTCTATTTTAAGGCGGAGTGCGTTAGCCAACAGTCATTAATGCAGGACACACTACAGTATTACAAGCGAACCTGATGATTGCAACTTCCACAGCACTTACAATAATGATGCAAAGAAACTATAAACTATACAAAAACGGGTCACTTTTTGTATTTCCAGCACATCTTTGAAGCATCGGTTTGATCCCTTGACCCTTAGACTTACCCTCTGTACTCAATGTACTTGTAGATGCAGCCAGCTATCACCATGGCAACCAGGGCGTAGTACCAGGAGGAGATGAACATGAGCGAGAGACACAGACTCATCCCCAAGAAAGACAGAGTCCTACAGGACACAAACACAGGGCCAAAACATGTGGTTTCAACAAAAGCTTACATCTTATTATTAGTAACTCATATCGACTAATGTCTGCGAGTGTGACTGCCAACTTAAAGCATTAATTCCATAACTATAAAAAGACTATGAATATATAATAAAGACTCAAACCCAGAGGATTTATTTTGCTGTAGAGTTGAATTGTAAAAACTGTCCTTACCAGTGATAGAACTTGAATCGAGGTCTCCAGTTGGGGGCGCGGAGCAACGTCTGAACAGCACAGGCCAGGTTGACAAACAGATAGCACATGAGGAAGAACCTGAGTGGACATGCAGATCAGAAATATTATTAAAGAAGGAAGACATTTTGGTTGAATGCACATGACTTTAAATGATAAAGAGCATTATTTGACAATGTACATGGAGAGGATGGGAGCCACAGCATCCAAAGAAGCAATGAGGATTCCTATTTCACAGATCCCAACTGTCAGCAGCAGCGCCCATGTGGGCTCTCCATTAGCCTTCCCATGACCGAAGACCTGAGAGGGTGAGAAGTTCAGAGACAAGATCTGATTAGATACTTAACTTATTAGCATAAATGTAAAAGCACTGACCCAATCATCGTCAATTGTCAAACAATACCATCCTCCAATTTTACTAGTTTTTGGAAATAAATTCATTAAGAATTGTGCCAGTACTTTAGTATGGATTCAGGGGTTTTTGTTTCAATTGTATGAAACTCTGACAGACAGAAATGTCAGATTAAAGAGAATATTGCAAAGATCTACATGTGCAGAAATCTTTCCCATCAATGCAGCACATTTAATATCAAATCTACCGTACTGCCTATGGCCAACAGCTGACATAATGACATAATTCAATATACAGAAAAAAGTATCAGTCAGTAAATCGATCACATGACACACAGAATTATATTTAACAAACTATTTGGATTATTCAATAATAGTTTTAGTAAGTTTTCAAGAAAATCATATACTTCTGTCAACAATTAATATCTACACGGAACACTGTGACATTGGCTGATCGAGCATAGAATACTCTTTGTACGCAGCAGAATCTCACATTTCCTGTAGCGCTTCACAGGAAATGCCTTCGATTAAAGATAACTGGTCTCCAATTGCATTGCATTGCAACATATACTGTATGTTGCCACCTTAGCTTTAGGAGCTAACCCATCCAGATGTGGTCAGTATGGTGGTGTGCTCATTTGATCCCACTGGACTGTGAGATATGGGAAACACGCATCTTTTGCACACTGACCTGTAGGAATGGGATGATGCCATCACGAGCAATGGCCTGCAGCAGCCGTGGTGCGCCGGTGAGGCTCTGAAGCCCCGCCCCACAACAGGAGAAAAACGATCCAATCACAATCACCCAGGGCGACGGCCAGGCCAGGACACCAATTACGGGGTTTTTCTTCACTGAGTCCCCAAACCTGAAACACACACAAGCAAGTGTGAGCCTGTCTCCTGGGAGTTTATATAAACAAACGATTCTAACTGCAGCAAATACCCGAGTGATCATTATTCTTTCATATTCTGTCATGTATAACATGTTGTACTCCACAAAGCATTAGCTATTGATTTCAACAACGATTCTTTCTCCTAAGTCAAACTAATTTTCGCTATTTTGATTATTTTCTCTACAAAATTACATGAGAGGGAAGGCAATCATTCACTTACTTGTCTCTCAGCACCACTCCTTCTATACAAGCTCCGAACAGGACCACGCATGAGATGTCTGACCATCCGGTTAAGATGGAAAAAACACTTGCACAATGTATATTCTTCTCAGTCACATTGATCTGTGACATATTGACACAAACAATATAACTGTCTAAATTCATCTCGCTGCACTGCCCCACCATCTGATAGACCTGCTGCATTAGTATAATAATGTGCACAGTAAATGGGAATCCAGAGGATACAGAAGAAAGACGTGGTAAGAATGGCCATTATGGTTCCTATTGGTATCGACCTCTGTGCATCTCTTAGATCACCAGACCTGTTGGAACCTGCCATTATACCTAGAATACACACACACACACACACACACACACACACACACACACACACACACACACACACATAAAGACCCAAGTTAGTCATTCAATAAATTCAATTCAATGTTCATTATATCAGATTTACTATACATGTTTGTCTCTTAATCTTTGGCAGAGGTATTCTGGTGTTGTGCAGCATTTACCTGTGACAGACGGGAAATATATTCCCACCAGCAGAGTGAAGTAGGTGGAGATGTCATTGAAGACGTAGGGCTTATAGATATCGTTGGTGGTATCTTGGGCCGGTGCTGACAGCTGGCTTTTCTTTTCTATCAACGCATCAGCTGGCCCGTAGTCACCCCAAAGATTGTCTGATGGAGATAAAGAAAAGCATGATCGGATTCATCCTCTCTGATATATAGTTCCTTGTAGACTAAATTGATAGACTGGGTTGATAGAATTTGATAGATTAGCAACAGAGGAACCCCCACTGGATTTTGTGTTGATGGAGGAGCAAAAGGAAACTTCAGGTTTGTTCCACCCGTCTTTCTCACCTTTGATAACTCCGCTCAGGAGCCCAGGTATGGCCCGTATCTCTGTCAAGTTGTTTAAGGTGAAGTATTCATCACAGGTCGTGTTGAGATATTCACTGTTGCAGAAAAGGGCCCAGAGCTCGGTGGTCAAGGTCTTGTTGTCCACTGTCACAGTCTTTGCACACGTTTCGAACTTCTCATTATTCAGAGAACGATTCCCCAAAAGACAAACACTGCAAAGGAGAGAGAGAAGTGTTCACAAATTATATGTATTCAGTTAAAGCAACTACCAACAATAAATTGCTTCCATAACTGTTTTTGTGTTCCATAAGCTCTTGGTAGCAACAATGTTTGATGGAAAACTTTATCAGAAAATTACATATTATACAATTCACAACCAGTTTTGACAAAAAGAGTTATATCATGAATGGTGGAATCAAAACTGGCACAACGGGTTTCATAGCACCTCGTAAGACACGCAGGAAAGTCCATGGAAATGTGGAATCTTTTGAGATTAACCTCCTGCTTTGCAAGGCAGCACAGGACAGGATGGGATTTTGCCTTTTGTTGATAAGAATAATTTTTTTTTCTGATTTCTGATTCTGATTCAATCTTTTGCAACAGATTTCCCATTGGTGAAATAGTATCAGTAGTTGTAGAGAGATCTTAAAGTGTCTGCTTATAACTCACTTAAACTCTGGTGGCTCAATGAGCGTCTTGATGACTCCTGCATACGTGGCCATGATGGAGAGCATCACACAGGCCAGAAACACCAGGGCCAGTTTGTTCACATACCTGCAGAAAGGAGGGGAACAAATGTGAGTCCCAGCATGTGGGTGTATGTTTGTATATGTGTATTATGTCCCTGGATACTTACTTCACCCCAACAAACACAACCAGCGCCATCAGGAGCAGGCAGCATGTCCCGTAGACACGCATGTTGTTGAGCAGTGCTGCGCCTTCACTATCTTTATTTTCAGCTTCAAATATTGTTGCTGTAGGAACGATGTACATCTGGCAGTGGACAGACAGCAGACACAGAGACAGGTGTAAAAAATAAAGACGTCAGAGGGTATCTTCATATCTGTTATAGTGGGTACATACCAGCAGGATCTCTATGGTGCCCAGTATGTACAAGGATCCAGCGAAGGTGGTCCCAAGGTAGAAACAGAGACCCACTGCTCCACCAAACTCTGGACCCAGGGATCTGGAGATCATGTAGTAGGAGCCGCCCGCTTTAGAGAGACTGTATCCTGGTTAGACTACTACTACACATTTATAACCTAGTATTTCAAACTTTATTTAAACAGTTGTGTAGTGTACAATTTTAATAGTTTCCCATAAATTGACAAGTCAGATCATTGCTTCTAATTCAACTATATTACTGTCAAATAATAATATTTTTAAGGAAAAATACACTCAGGACCATAAAATACAGTGAAACAATTTTTTTCAATATTGTTGCTAGCGTAAAAAATAAAAACAAAAAATGTACCTGGGACAACTCCGTTCGTTGCTATGGCGCTCATGGATATGGCAGTGAGCAAAGTCTGCAAGGGGACAAAGTGTTAAGTTACAGATGGAATAAAGTTTGTAACCAGCATCAGAGCCTGCCAGAGCAGATATATATTATAGGGGGTTTTTGTGTACAGATTGTTCGCATCGCATCACATGAGGGCTGAGCATTGAAGTTCAAACTTTTCAAACAGTCAGTTCTCTGTTTGGCTTTTCCGGAGCTACTGACGCACTTCTTGGGGTTGTAAATAAGACACAAATTTTCTGCTGGTTTAGTGGACATGCCTCTGAGCTCACACACAGAGATCAATGCTTTGCCAGACTGCTGCCAATTTCCTCTTGGCAAACGCGATGAAATGATGGATTATATTTGTTTTCTTTCATCTTTGAAAACGTATTTTCCCTCTACAAATCATATGGAATTTTAGAAAATTAGCTCACCATGTTTACTTGTTGAACTCAGGAATTACTCACACAAATGCAGCACATGGAGACGATGGCGAACGTTCCGAGAATTCCTGCTGTTCCGACAATCCAGGTGAGACGCAGAAACAGAATCACACCCAGAATGTTCTGCATGCAGGGCAGGTACACCCCAATAAATGTTCCCATTTGGGGGACCTGAGGATGGACAAAGACACAAATACGCACACCCAGGTGAGAATAGGGAAAGATGTGAGAGGTGTGAGGAGAGGGAACATTTCCATCGAAACATAAAGATCAACCCCTCCGGTACGTATAACGGATTATATCTCACATATAATTATATCATTCCTTATCCCGATGTGACCCACTGTTGAAAGAGATGTTTTGATGCGTATCCAACCTGCATTATGCTTTACATTTTACTGTATGGGTTTATTGAACTGCTGAGGTTGTATAGCAACAGTAGTCCTGGGTAAGCAAATAATATAGTTCAGTTTTACATGCACCTAAAAACTGTACAAACTAAACAGCAAATGTAAAACAACAGAACATAGAAAAAGGGATTAACTGCTGTCCTGACTCCTTAGAAATATTATATATATATATATATATATATATATATATATATATATATATATATATATATATATATATATATATATATATATATACAAAAATAAATATA
>CAAKHC010019519.1:25232-36425 GCA_901007825.1 Macroramphosus scolopax | reverse complement strand
CCTCAGCGGAGGGAGAAGGTCGCATCTTGTTGCTATCCGACCCACAATTAATGAACCATAACTCAGTTATTACGCTCTGCTTTGGCTTCATAGAATGAAACGTGTTAAAACGATAAACAGCGTCTGGATATTCTGCCCGCGATCATTTTGTCACAAGCGTTCCTTAACGCCAGGGGAAATAAATATTTGCTGCGTAACGGCAGATGGTCATCGAGCTCGCTCACTGGGACCAGCGGTATTCCCTGAAGTACGAAGCTTGTCGCTGCATTAGCTGCTTCGGCACCCCCCGTGGCGGGAAATCTAGACACAGATGGTCACTGCAAAAAGAACAGGAGGATTAAGTCAACAGCAGAGAGCCGGCTAAGAAAATCACAATTTCTTTTTATCCTTCTTAAAGTGTTGCAAAGCTCCAGTTCACCGTTGTTCCAAAAGTCCTGTATTTAAAAACTGCTTATAACAACAGATTTGCACGTGCAAAGCAGAAATCCTGTCGTACTATCAGGACGTGGATTGACGAATGGATTCTATTGGGACTTACTGGGTAAATAAGGGAGAGCTAATTGATTGGAAATCCTCCAATCAATTAGCTCTGCATCGGGATACTGAGGCAGCGTGATAAACTGGAGCCGCTGCCTTTGGTGTGCTCATGTCTTCAGATTACTGGAGTGAAGGAGCAGTAGGGTTTATAATAATGTGTCCGTTACTTTTCATATTTCATGTTTACCGTCAACCAAAAAGGCTAAAAAACAAAATAAAACAGCTTCGTCAAGCGAGACGGAAAGGTCAATATCAGCGTCGAGAGGACTCCGTTTCCCTGCCATAGCAGTTTGTCCCCAAACAATGTAGTGATTAACCCGAACCCGGAGGCTGTAAATCAAGCTGGCAGGAGCTGCAGAGGAGAGAACGTGCAGGACGCGGCTGCAGCTTCTGCACAACCTGCAGTACGTCCCGGATTTCACTGCATCACTTTCCCAAGACGACCGACCGGCTCGTCTGGGACACTCGACACTTGCGTGTTTGCCAGATTGGATAGATTGTTTTTTTATTGTGTCTTGCAAAAACTGGCGAATGTGCAAGACAGAATTTTGTTTGTCACTGCTGCACTAATCACTGCAGGGCTGCCAGTTTGGCGAGGAAAGGCTTGGTGGTTGTGTCCAAAACAGCCAACTCATAAATGTTTTTATGAGATATTTTCATACGCCATCAGGAGGAACAACCAACCAGGACGTACGTGGAAAGACTATAAACAAACTGATAATATAGAATGCTTCTTACTCGCTACCTGCCTCCTAAGTTCCGGAGCATCACTCCAGCAGACCTCCGTTGTCTCCTCTCAGCTCTTCGGGGAAGTGCGTCCTCGCAGCGTCTGGGTGTAATGAAACTGAATTATTTATCAAATTTAGTGTACATACAAAATTCCACATCTATCAGCTGTCACGGCGCCGCGCTGAGTGCACAGCTAATCATATTTATTTTGTTTTGGAAGCACCCGAATGAAGCTCTGAAAATATCTGACGGGGTCCAGAACAACACAGCTGATTGAATTTGCTCCCAACATGTTGCGGGGTCGATGACGAGGTCGGAAGTTGGGCTCAGAAGTTTCTCTGGAGGAGTCTAGATCTGCGAGGATGATGGAGATCAGGAAAGAGGAACCGAGGCAACTTCCTGCCCCAGAAAATATGTAAATGTCTGAAAATATGTAAATTTTCTGGGACACTCTCAAGCCTCCCTTTGAAGATTACAAAATGATCCTACATGGTATTTACTGAATATGTTACTTAGGTAATCCGGAGAGGAAGATTCATTTATGTGATGAAGGCAGTAAATGGCGCCGTTTAAGAGATAAAAGATTTCAAGTCGGGCGAGTTTGTCGGGAGGTGATGCTGCGTTTTATTCCACATCTCTAAGACAAAGATATGATGGCTTTGTCACTCAGATCTCATCGTTATTAAAGCTTGGAGCAGACCTGGTGTGTGGGAGAGTCGAAGAACAGGCTGCTTTTACATCTACAAGTCGTACTCTGAAATAAAGGAGTTAACATCTTTGCCAAAGGAGAAAGAAGCTTCGATTTGTCGCTTAAATAAAAGAGAAACATTCACTAACTCCTCAGTCCTCAAACCACAGTAATAATGCTGCTTTCAGGGACACAATTTGACTTCAAATATTTAAGTTTAGTGGATTTACTCGACAGATGAAGACACACATTTAAGCCTGGAGGTGGTCCCCAAGCGGTGCTTCTCTCTTATTAATAGATCAATGAAATATTTAGTAGAAAAGCATATTTCACGAAACGAGACGAACATCATAAATATTAAGTCGTGTAGCAGTTTGACTGAGACAATAAATGATTCTGTCTGCCGCGCTGACGCTTCACTTAAGTCTTAAACAATTCAGGATCCCTTCCGTTTAAAGCGAAGAAGAGCAATTACTCATTGAAAACAGCGCTATCTGCTCTGGAGGTGCATCATCTGCTAATGTTCACTGAGTCATTTTGTATTCACTGTGGCAGGTTTATAATTCAGGACGTCTGAAAAAGTCACGGTGGTTTAAACCCAATTAGGATGCCGAGGAAGGCTCGTGTAATAAGATTCTGTCACTCTGTAATGGAGTGACAGGGCCGGTAATAAGGACGGCACATGTTGAGAGCCTCACTCTGGGCCGTTTTCAATCAGGGACATCCTTGGACATCCCCCCCCCACTCAATAAACCTTTCATAGGCCTATATATTACTCAGTGTCCAGTTTTATAATACGAGAGGATGTAATATATTCTGTAATGTGACTGACAAACTACAATGAGCCCCAGAACATGTATGGAAATAAGCATAATTTAATTGTGAACCAAACATGAGAAAACTTTTTATGTTGCTGACGGCACTTTCTATGATAACTTGTTGTGTTGTCAAGCAAATGAATAAAAATCATATTTCTGTTCTGTTTATTGACGGTCATATACATGCACGTTGTTCATTACCTGAGCTTGTCTGCATCGTTCTGGCAATGATGACCGAGGATCTGGGATGTGAACGCTCCCCCGGGACAATCACTGCCTGTACTTAGAATCCAGCCAAATCCTTTCTATCACTCTGTTATCAGCAGGCAGCAGCTTGTTCTTAAACTATATTTAAAGTGGATTATTTAAACGCAAGCAGACGGAGTGGCAAACCGAAACCTACAGACTAGTGCAGAACATGAAGGCCACTGAGTTTAGTTGGAGAGAAACAATCTGTGTATGGCTTGAAATAAACAAGGTGGTGATTCCTTCTCTCAGGTTTGTCTCAAACTTTTTTTTAAACTAAGTTTTGTGTATTTGAGGTCTTAACACTGCACACAAGAAGAACAGAAATATTGACGTCCTTGTCACCGTTGTTCAAGTGGAGAGTGCTTTCCTTTTTCTTTGTCTTTTTTTTTACAGAGTTAACAAAACTAGTTCTTACAGCCTTGAACTTTAGGTGAAAGGACACCACGGATGAATTGGGACTCACTGAGAAGAAAGAAAAGCAATTGAGATTCTGTAGGGCAGAGTTGAGCACTATTTACCTTGGTCGCCCGGAGCGAGCCTGCGGGCACAACACAGCTGACGCCACAGACGCTGCCCTGCTCCGTCTCTCAAGGTGATCAAAGGATCTTAGAAATCTGAAGTCTCCTCAAGACTATTGTTGCATTTTCTGTTGAATAATATATCATCATATTTTAAGGACTTATCTCACACGTAGTACATTTCTATTTGTTGAGAGGTCAGTTTGCCACTTAGTGAGGGAGCTAAACTCATCAGTAGGAACATACAGAATACTTATTCATCTGTAAATGATTCCATGTAAAGACGTCAAACCGCAGTAGATCTGATCTCCTAATTCACAAGATCCTGCAGGACGAACGGCACTTCGCTTGAGAGGAAGCGACCGTGTTTTTGGTGCTCATTGACTATGGATGAGCATCTGGTCAATGTGGATATGTGATCTGATTCCTGTGCTCCTCCCCGAGAGCCCCCCTTTCCCCCCCCCCCTCCCCGCCCCCTTCCTGGTTCCTTATGCAGGAGGATGAACGTGCACGCGCAAAAAAGCCGAAAGAGTCACGCTCCACACCCACATCTGCCTCCTGTGGTTGCGTACAGACGCTCCATCCTACATGACAATGACTCAAGCTGTTGTGAAAGTGAAGGATCAACTGGGAAAGTCATGTTTTACGCTAACTAAACATCATGAGTCGAGTTGCTGACGGACTTCACAGTTAGTGATATACAATCAGGTGATTAGTCGGGAATACTCCTTCCACCACTGGATGTATTCATTGAACTGCACCACAGTAAGGAAAGAGCTGAAGGTGTCTCAGGGTTAAGGATCTCCTCTTCTTTATCAAATCGGTTAATGTTCCAAAACCCAGCCAAGGCATTTGTTTGACCTTGTGATCGACCATAACACACAGGATGAGAAATAAACAGAAGGAAGGTCTCAACATCACAAGCTCAAGTCCAAGATGATGTTTCAACACATCCACCAATACAGTTTGTTCAAAGCTCCAACTGGTAAGTGAGTGTATGCGGCAGAACCTCAGACTGACATCAAACGTATACAGACTGAGCAAAAGCGAGAAGATTATTGCTGAGATGAGTCACCGGTGACCACGGTGAGACCGTCCCCCCCTTAAGTCCTTAACAACAAGAGTTTACCCTGAGCTGACGGAGCCCTCCACCTGTCTGTGGGGAACAATTGAGAAAAACACTCTGCTGCCACTTCAGAGTTCTCCAGACAGGGAGATGATGCTCACTCTGGCTTTACGTCCGCAGGGGACCAAGAGGATTAATTTAAGTACGGTGTTTACGAAACAAATTACATCATGATGTTCACCCATCAATTCTAAATGCCCTAGTTAACTTCTCTTATGTTATATGACGTTTGCTTTTGTCTGATTAGATTTTGTCTGACTGTTTTTACAGATACTAGTAATGACCTTCATTCCATAAAGGAAGTGCCATTGAATTTGAATAATCAGTTTCCCAAGTGCAACTTAATGAGCGAAACAGATTTCCTTTACAGCCAAATCCTCCATCATGCTCCCCCTCTCATTTGAGTTAATTCTATCTTGAGCTGGACAGAGGTCATTTATTATTGTCAATGAGATACATAATCAAATTTTGTGTTTACTGCTATTATTTCCAATAGGACTAATTCGATCTGGACGTCTTCAGTCATAAATAGCCCTCCTCTAGAGCTCTTCCATCTCCAGAGCCACATTCCAGGCAAAATGAACCGGTGTGCCATCAGAGCAGTCGGGCAAACATGACTTCAGGACACCTAAATGAATCTGAATCCCATAGCCAGCAGAGAAGATGAAGAGATTTGATTTCAAGTAAGCAGATGAAAGAGTACTTTAATCCACAAGCCAGTGGTAAAACGCCACAGGAGTGTTTTGTTTGGAGTTTTTTTTTTCCGCAGCTCACGCTCACATTTAAGGCTTTAATATTTAATCAGTGTTGGTTTAACCATCACAGCAGGAGACACATTAGCCCGTTATGCATTCTCTCAGTGTCAGGCAAATACAGGCTGGTGTCCCACACAAAAGGTGATGCAGTATTTCCTGTACGGTAAACAAATATTATACTCACAACACACTTGTGCTTTAAAAGAATTTATTATTTAGCTGTTGCAATATGAAGATTTTTTTTTTTTCTTATATTAGAATAATACATTTGTCCCCTGATGCCGGCATCTCTGCATGACCAAATATAGGTTTTACATTTTGATAAATCAACTCATGGGGAAAGAAAGATAACGTGTAATGGGTCGATGCAAACGCTGTATCAAGAAGGGAAAACAGCTCAGAGTTGCGACGTTGACTGCGTAAAAGAAGTGGACGAATTCTTCGGGTCTGTACAGCAGAAGTGCTTCAACCTGCATTCTCTCTGATGGCCAGCAGGGGGAGGGGGGACTCCAATGGTTTCAGACAGAAGTCAGATTGTAAAGGTTTCTTTTAGAGAATAACTCCCAGTGGGAAGGATGATCAAAATGAATGTTCATTTCCTATATTAGGATCCTATTTAGAGTAAAATAGCAACAAAACAGAATATACAATAGGGTGTTGGCGTAGGAGCAAACCGCTCCACCCTCTAATGGCTTTGTCCATTTCTTGTATGCAGTCTATTAAGTGTACAAAGTTAACGTATATTCACTGCAATTGATTACGATGATCAAAAACATAAAAGCAACACTTTTGTGTTTCAATGTGTCTCAGTGATGCCTGCGATATTTGCTCGATGTGCTCAAAGATCGTGCACAGACGCAAAATATCAGTGCTAATTACTACGCAGGTGTTCCTCGTGATGGGGTCGATAAAAGGTCACCCCAAAATCAGATGTGTCACATCACAACAAAACTGTAAATGTACATTTTCCAGCAATAAGCCGCCTTAGGATCGGTTCCCGGCAGTTCGGCGCCACATCCCATCGATCTGATGCCACGAGAGGACATGCCACAGTACCAGTTCAGGATCAGGACGTTTGATGGAAAGGCCTGTCTGAACAGAGACAGTTCACAGCCTCCTGAGAGAAGCTGTGTCACGTGCCCTTCGTCCACAGAGGTCTTGACCTGACTGCTGTCCAGAGTAGCAACAAACGTCCGTGGGCTAATGCACATGTTCCAATGACTAATGCATCAGAGAATCACTCCCTTCAGGCAGGGATCCTGTTTTCCCCTGTCACACAGATGGTAGACAACAAGTATGGCGTCTATTTGGCGACTTCTTTGCTGATGTGAATGTTGTCGAGGAATGGCCGATGGTGCTGGTGGAGTTATGGTCTGGAATGGCATACAGTGATCCCTCGCCACTTCGCGGTTCACTTATCGCGGATTCGCTATTTCGCGGATTTTCATAATGCATTTTTTTTTTTTTTGGTGCATTGTGCTCTGCATTCTGATTCGCTAAAAACTCACTCCCGCTTCTTGTATCAAAACATGCTACGAATTGTGCTATCATTTTGTCGTCTCGTGCAGTTATGTGTACGTACTGCACACATAACTGTTGCCCGCGGTGTACTGCACCGCGGGCTTCAGAAGAAGAGAACACTGCAGAGCGCAGTCAGGATGCAGCGGCCCAGTCTGAAGAGCAGTGAAACGGCCTACACGCGAGTCACTGTATTTGTATACATGTAATAGTTGCTAATTGTAAAAAAAAAAAAAGTTTTCTATTTCGCGGATTTCACTTATCGCGGGTCATTTTCGGAACGTAACCCCCGCGATAAACGAGGGATTACTGTATATCATAGACATCAGACACATCTGTAGATCATCCAAGGGAGTATAAATGCAATTAGAAACCGAGATAAGGTCCTCCTGTGCCCTTTTTTTCCATCAACATGAGGTCACTTTTCAACATTACAATGCTCCGCCTCGTGTTGCAGAGTTTCTGGAAGCTGAAAACATCCCAATTCTCCAGTGGCCTCACTATTTAACTGAAAGAAATCACGGTAAGACGCTATTTTGTGAGGGAAAGATTGAAACCGAACCCCCTCTGTCTCATTGACTGTTGCTGGTGTTGCGGTGGACGTTTTTTGGTTAAAGTGTTGTTGCATATTGTTGATGCCGTTTATATTTTTGTTCAGTGTATAAATAAATAATCTGTGTCAAACTTTCTTGTGTTTGAGTGCTTTTATTCATTCAATTGACCGCTCGCTAAACACTAATCATCTTTTATTTTTGTAGGTTTGCCAGCGTAAAACTCTTAATGTTAGCCTCTATCTGCCTCCGTAAAGTGAGGAAATACTATTGGCAGGTTCACTTGGATAGAAATAACATTAGGTTACGACTGTAGGCCATGCTAATGGCTACGGCTTATGTGACAGCAGGAGAAACTGCTTTATTTCACATTTGTGGTGATTAAATCCTGCAAGTGGGTCCTATCACTCTTATTAGAGCATGTGGAGAAGTGCAGCTTTAGAGACTTGACGATTTGTAGTTGCTAATTATCTGAACATCCGCTGTCCATGGGAGGGGTTTAGCGATCGGTCATTGCTCATCTTCTTTGTGCTTGATTTAATGAAAAAGTTGGAGTTGAGACAAGAAAGTTATTGGTGCAACTCATCGAACAGAAGTGACAGAAAAGAAGCACAAGGGCGGAAGTGTCAGAAGTCAGTGGGGGGGCGGTGTGGGGTGGGGGGGGCACAGATGGTGATCTATCAAAAGTGACTCACAGTATGAGCGGATGGATGGCTTGTTGGTGTCGCCCTTCTATTTGCGGCGATGGACAACTTAGCAGGGAAGCCGGTCAGTAAATGTACAGTCTATACTGGACAAATTCTGCATATAAAAAGAAATATAACTTGTATCACAGTAGTCTTGTTTATATGCAATGCCCGTGAAGCCTGATTCAATTTTTAAAAATGTTTTTTAAGTCTTAAAGGAAGTCAGCAGAGGTCAGCGATCTGCGTTCATTCTGCGTAATTTGGCGGGTAGGTTGTCCTCCGGACGGCCCCCTGAGAAGGGGATGGAGACCGATGCTGGCATTGAAGCAGCGATGGAGCCAATGGCTGCTGGAAGTCTGTGTTTTTCCTGCTCCCCTTCCTCCGTATCTCCATCCAAGGACAACAGCTGGACCTGCTCCTCCGGATGTCCTTGCCTAGCAGCAGGGATGGAGCTAGACCTCAGCCTCTGAATGCTGAGGGGCAGGTCTCCTGTGCTGGAGGCCTTGCCCCCAGGCAAAGCCGGCCCCTTCTTCAGGCCCCTCCACAGCAGCTCTTCTTTGGTGGAGCTCATGCGTTGGAGTTTGCTTGGCAGCCTGGAAGCTTGGTCCTCAGCGTGGTCTGCATAGTCAGCTGACAGGAGCCTTTCCCTGCGACCTCCGCGGCCGCCGTTACCCAGCTGAGGTGAGGAGGGAGCAGCGGGCAGAGGGTTGGGGGATGTCAGCGAGGACTTCTCCTCCTGCTCTTTGACGCTGTAGGGAGGCGTAGGAACCTCAAACGTGTTGTGAAACTGGGAGTAGTCAACCCTGAAGAAGCCCTCCTCCAGTGACATGACAGGAAGGAAACGATTGCCCCACAAGACTTCATCTTCAGTGTAGGATGTCCGGGCCTGACATGTCATACCTACAGTGGGGAGAAGAGACATTAATGGAGAGGAATATTTCAAATGCACTTGAGGAAAGAAAGTCTGTTACATTACAAGGACAATTGTAGAGACTTGGCTGAAAAGAAAAGTGCTTAAGGGAAAAGAGAAACAGAGATATGAACAAAAACATGATTGAGTCAGAGAAGAGCTGCTGCTATTGAATAATTAAAGACCGTGGAATTAAACACTCTGTTAAATATTTCATTTTATATAACTGAGAAATGCCAGAGGCTAAGTGACGAAGAAAGGAATGATTAAGGGAAGGGAAGTTATTATTAATGTGTATATTAAATCATCTTTGCTCTAACCAGTGGTCTCCACGATGCCTTCCAGGATGACGACGATCTCGAACTGCTCGTTCTTGAGGGAGCGTTGAGACAGATCGAAGAACGGGCTCTTCGTGTTAATCTCGTGGCAGATAGTGAGCGGGGACACCAAGAAGAGCTGGTCCGCCCCCGTCCCGAACCCCACGTCCAGCTCACACTGATCCAGGGGCAGGAACTCGCCTTCTGGGGTCTGTCGAGACTGAAAACAAAATACCACAAATCAATTTCATCAGCGGTTTCACTTCTCACAATGACAACATGCCTGCAGACCCGTCTCACCTCTCCTACCGCACCCGTATTTGCCGGGCTTCTTATGTCGCAGTGTTTTGTAGCTTGGTAAAACACAGCAACAGGAAGCCCTACAGGCATCCCGAGAATATTGAACTAGAATAATGAACAAAGCAGGTTTCCATTACTTATTGCAGGGAACAGATGGACTCCCTCAAAAAAAAAGGACTTTGCTTTTCTGTTAAGCAAAGAGATCCAACATTATCCCCGTGCCGCAGAGTTTGTCTGACCCTGAGGATGACTGACGTGCAGTCTATTAAGGCTGCCGTGTCAGCCGGGACTATTTCTTTGTTATCTCTCTTTGATGATAAGACATTTTCTTTGGCATTTTTCATCCAAACCCCTAACAGCTAATATATATGTGTGCATATATGCTGTGCAGGTGTGTTACAGAGGCAGAGTTAAAGACCCCATGAAATAGCTTTTAGAAAGTCATTTTCTTTTGTGATTTGACATCGTTCAACATGAGATAACATGGTGGGGTGGGTCTTACCTTTAGAGGTAAGAAAAAAAAAAGCAAATTAATGACGATGGTACAGGAAGGGAAGTCTTCCAGTAGATATATATTATCTATTTTCTTTATAGTAAAGTCAAAGGTAAAGTAAAAGTATTAAAAGAGTATGTTAATGGCCCTCGAGCGAGAAGCCACTTGGTCCACAGATGGCAAACAGACACATGACACACATGTCATTTGTATTCACAGTGATGCTGAGGACAGAAGGGTGTGACATTTCACAGGAAGACGTCTGTGCCCACAGATCCCAGGCTCGACTTAGTGAGGAAAAGTGTCACACATCATGTGGTATCACTGCTGGCTGCTGTCTGATGTTGCACGTCTGCTCGAGCAAAACGAGAGACAGGACGGCTGAAGATTGACAGAAGAAAAGCTGGAATAAGGACCTTTACCTGCCTCTCCTTTAACCTTCTAGTCATATTCGTCTGATGAGAATGATACTAAATGCACTTATTAGCTGTGATGCAGAGAGGTGGATAAGAGGATCAATGCTGACTTCATTCAGATGAATGGCAGGTCTGTTTGGAAGCAGCGAAACAGCTGGCCAGGGCTCCGTCCAAATATAACACATCAATCTATCCGCACCTGTAAATGTCACATATCAGCATCAGAGTACGAATGAAAATGTCCTTTTTTTTCAGGGTGGCTGTTTGCTTCACCTTTTCCTTTCCAGATGCAGCAACTGATCCGTCCATAATTTTAATAAATCAAAAAACATGAAAGATGTTCTCATCCGACTTGAAACAAAAAAAGTGTGTCACAAAATGTCAGACTGCTTGACACTGCATGGTTTAAACAAGGTGAGAGCCTTTTGTGTTCTGTTACTGCTGCTCAACAGTCAGCGCCACAAGGGGAAATTAATGGTCTTTGGAAGAGGACCTGATGTGTGTGTGTGTGTGTGTGTGTGTGTGTGTGTGTGTGTGTGTGTGTGTGTGTGTGTGTGTGTGTGTGTGTGTGTGCTTATTTTA
>CAAKHC010019519.1:5020-25212 GCA_901007825.1 Macroramphosus scolopax | reverse complement strand
GTGTGTGTGTGTGTGTGTGTGTGTGTGTGTGTGTGTGTGTGTGCTTAATTCACCAAGCCACCTGAGATTCAGGTTGAGTGAGAGCAGGGTCTATCCTTAGTGGCTCACTTCCTCCTCAGTGCGTGCGTGCGTGCGTGCGTGCGTGCGTGCGTGCGTGCGTGCGTGCGTGCGTGCGTGCGTGCGTGCGTGCGTGCGTGTGTGTGTGTGTGTGTGTGTGTGTGTGTGTGTGTGTGTGTGTGTGTGTGTGTGTGTGCGTGTGTGTGTGTGTGTGTGTGTGTGTGTGTGTGTGCTTAATTCACCAAGCCACCTGAGATTCAGGTTGAGTGAGAGCAGGGTCTATCCTTAGTGGCTCACTTCCTCCTCAGTGTGTGCGTGTGTGCGTGCGTGCGTGCGTGCGTGCGTGGAGACAAAGGGAAGTGTTGTTGCTGTTGTTCTTCTTTCAGTGAATGTGTGTCAATGTAAAATACAATCTTCAGAGCACCTGAAGTGCGAGCTAACATCATGTTCAGGCTTTGCTTTGTTATTTCCACAGTGCTGAAACCAGATACATATAAATCTCCACTGGTTCTCTAGTCAGTTTAAACAATCACTGTTTATTTTAAATCATTGGATTGTCAGAAGATAATTGTTTTACTTTGTAGTTTCTCCTACTAAATTCACCCATGTTGAGCATGTTTCGCCACTCAGTCCAACTGGAGTGGTTCCACCGAGGGGAGGTGACATCAGTTCATACCCTCTATTGTCTGTTCTTGCATTCTCGGCTTTCGTACTCGCCCTTCAATCTCAAACAGTTGCAGATGTGCCGAGTCATGCTGACATGTCTGTCTCCCTCAACGCCTGTATCCATGCCTTTCTATCTGCCACTACTAACCCTTATCACTTATTTCCTGCTGTGCGCTAACATACTGAGATGAGCTTCTTTCGACACCGACAAGTACCACACAGCTGTCACTCGCTCCTTCTGCTCTGTCTTTTTCTCTGTCCTGTTCGCCACATTGCTGCTGTTCGAGGCTTCTTCCTCTTTTGTCTGTGTACTTTTCTCCAGATAGGATGAGGGTTGCTCCTCTATGCACTGCTGCCAAACCAGATGTTTCTCTACTTCAAAAATGATATGCCGCCATTGCTGCAGGGGTCAATGCATCACCGCATTCTATTGATTTATTAATGATTGCTCCATTAATATTAATGCAAATTCAAAGACAGTTACCTTTTTAACTTTACATGCATTATGTATACAGAGCAATGCACAGTCCTTGCTTGGGAATATTTTCTCCTCAAATACAAGTTTCAGAGTAAAACAAAAAGCAGATAATAATCTGCATCTATGCATTATATGTACTGCTGCATTGTAAATGAAGTGAGTCCTGATTAAGTGGCTAATTCTCTTTTTTTAGTAAAGTCCAGAGCATCCAGGTCCCGTAAGAATTTACAGCCCATGCCTATCTCGGACTCTTCAATCGATCACAGTGAGTTTATAGACTTCCATCATTAGGATTTACTGCAGCATGCCTCGTTTCCCCAGTCAGCTTATTGGGCCCCCCCATCTGACAGTGACCTTGAGCTGCACGTTACCTGAAAACAAGCCGTGGCATGTTTCCACATCGGAGGCATCGTACTACGGGGTGATGTAGAGTCCATTCACTCTACACCCCGCAGTCTGCCACCACGATGGCTGCAGCTTTATGGCCTCTTAAACCTCACTCTCAGTTAACATGCATTAAAAGATACATAAGAACACAATCTCTTCGGGAGCAATGGTTCACTGTCGGATTGTTAGCAGCATTGAATCTAGAATACAAATAAAAGGTTTGATCTTACAATAAGTCAAATCACTATAGTTTTGCTTACTCCCAACTTGCAATGTGTTGCTAGATATGTAATTTTCTTAAGGTTTTGACCCTTTTTAGTAGCCGATTAGGAAAGTCCTGGATGTCCGACCTTCCACTATTAATACGTGAGGAGTCGGCCTCGAAAGATAGTAAATATACCATTTTAAAAGTTTATCATTTACTGGCAGATTTCCCAGATCAGAATCTAAATTTAATCAGCTGATCCTTACAAGACAGCCAGGGACAAACAGAAATAAAAACAAAAGTGATATATATGAGAGAAATTCAAACTTTGCTTTGGAGAAATGATATCAGAATCTTGCAGGCTCACATGCTTTAGAAAGTACAAAGAAAAGTACAAGACCAGACTGAGATCGAGATCCAGTGTTTTTCTACTCTGCAAGATTATCAAAGCAGCTTTAATCATAAAGGGTTTTGATTCAGAACACAATAACTGCAAATGTTCACTCCATCAAGGCGTTATGGTATAAAATTCAGATATTAAAAATGATCCCAACGATTCTGCTTCCATGAGGAGTCAGTGGTTGTAAAAAGAGATGATTCCACCGAGGCGAGGTCTATAATACAGACCTATAGGTCAAGCACCAGGCTCGGATATTCTGGTACATCAAACACCAGAGTATTTAACCGACTGGATGTAATTGGCCTCTGTGGAGGCGGAATGCTAATGAGACTGCATTTATGTCAATATGACAATGTCATGGTTAATTGCAATTAATACATCACAATTTTATTCGCCTTTCCAGGCTGTTAATAACAGAGCAAAGGAAACGATATAAAACTCATCAGAAGAGTTGGCCAAGCACATTCAGAGTTCCTTTCACCCGTATGAAATGAAAAATGAGACCTCGTGGAAATGATTACATTAAGTGATGCCTGGATAAAATCAGACTGCTACACAGAGCATTAAGTATAACCATATAAATGCCATAATGGTGATGCCGACATACTGGTGACCGCCCCCGAGGGTCCGAAAGTCAACTGTCACTTGAGATCATCATGCTGCTCCACAGAGATGACAAAGCATGACTAAATCTCCGAGTCACAACAAAGCACTGCTGCCCTTCAGATATCTGCTATATGTTTGGACTGGAGAGAAGCACATTTCACGTCTAAGAAAATTCCTGCCACGAGTGAGCAGCTGAAGGGCTCGCATATTTGGCTACACTCTGTTGACTAGAACAGTTTTCTGATTAAAGAATTCTCACAAAATGTGCTGTGCAAAAGACTTTTCTTCTGCAGCAATTTGTTCAGCGCCTGAGGAAAGGAACAGACGTAGTTCGAATGCTGTGCGTGACATACTCTCATAGAGAATAATGGTTTGAAACGCCACTTAGTGCTCATACATCTGCGGACCTCAGCAACTCATTTCCCAGGTGAAAAAAAGCAACCGGGTGTTGATGTGCAAAAAGCAGATTGACGTCGCAGTTTTAGTCTCTTTATAAAGTTGTACGGCAGAGAATGCTTCCATCGTCTCTTTTTGCAGCTGCCTCAGCTCTCCTTTCATTCTTAGCTCTGAAAAGGGCATGAACTCCATACAAAGGTAGATAAATGTCAGCTCTGATGGATTCAGAATAGTTTTGTCTTTGGGCAAGAGTCACCTGTCTTTCTCATTGTGGCTCACTAAGTGTAGGAATTGGGTCAAATGATGTTTTAGTCCATAAGTATAGTTTCTCCCCTATTGTCCCCTGGGGACGCATCCGTCTAATCTGTGTACATTTGAAGTGGAGGCTGAACTGAGATATACAGCCCATTGAGGGCCATTCTGCTGACTGAGGGAGGACAGTTTGTGGTGACCCTGACTGTAGCAGCGGCTGAGAGATGGAGAGGGAGGAGAGCACAAACTCAAGACAGAACCATGCTCATAATAGAAACAGCACTGAAACAGTTGCTGTAGGGGGTAATAAGTGGTCGCTCATTAAAATACATATTATGTTGCAGCCCTGTGTTATAATAAAAAAAAACTGCAGATCATTGTGGCCTTCAGGGGATGCAATCAATTCTGAAGATGAATGGAAATTCAATGCATGACTTGAAAAGCACTCATAAAACATAATGAGCAATTTCAGAACAAATCAAGTGCCTGTCATTCAGCACCAGCATTTGATAATGGAAATTCAAGAGTTGAGATGGGGCGAGAGGAGAATGTGTGTGCAAAAGTGTCCGTACTTCTGTCATTCTGTAAATATAGTCAGTTGTTATAGTGCTCCTCAACCTGTAGCCTACCTTGATGAGTTTGCACCTGATCTGCGCGGACACCATATGGCTGTTCCGCAGGTTCCCCACTCGGAACATGAGGCACAACTTCCCGTCCCGCTGCGAAATGACCGCGTCCTGGCTGAACATCAGCGTCTCTGCGCGCTTCTTCGGCTGCGACATCTTGATGAACATGCAGCCGATTAGAAAGGCGTCCACGATGGACCCCAGCAGCGACTGGAAGAGGAAAAGGATGATGCCCTCCGGACACTTCTCTGTGATGTAGCGGTAGCCGTAGCCGATGGTTGCCTCCGTCTCGATGAAAAACAGGAACGCGGAGGGAAAGTTGTACACGTTGGCGACGCACGGAGTGTAGGATGAGTCGTGGCCGCCGTGGCTCAGGTCTCCGCGGATGTAAGCAATCACCCACCACATCGAAGCCATGACCAGCCACGCAACGGTGTAAGTGAGGATGAAGATGAGCAGGTTCCAGCGCCACTTGAGATCCACCAGAGTTGTGAAGAGATCGGAGATGTAACGGCTGGTCTCCCCGCCAAGGTTACCGTGCTGCACATTGCAGCGGCCGTTCTTCTCCACAAACCGCTGCCTCTTTTTCTTCACCGGTGCGGAGAAAGTAATGCCCTGATTGGTGTTTACCACCTGGTAGTCCTCGCCAAATTTCCTCCGTATGGCTGACATTGTATTAGTCACCTATTGGTGACGAGGAGTCGATAGTTGTTCAGGATCCGGCTCTTTACGCAAGTTTGGTACTCCCGACCCAAAACCATGCGATAAGATTGAGCGCGACTCGCATCCTGTGAGAGGGAGATGCGCCTCTCCTCGGTAAATTCCCTATAAGTGAGCAGAGATTCTGCGCAATAGTCCTTTATACGCAGTGGAGTCTCTTAGTGCCAACTTTTTGTTCCGGTCTCATCCATTGAGAGAAAAATATCTTTCGAACAAAAGCTGCGGTGACAAACACTTCGATTGAAAGGCGATGTCCTTGCACAGCCACTCAGGTGCTTCTCTCCAGTGAACCTTTGATTATGAAAAGTGTGCGTCAGTGCGCACTTCTGCCTGGGGGAGCGCTTTCGGGTAGGAGTCACTTCAAGACTGAGGAGGAACTTCGTCACGGTTGTAGATTATATTTAATGATGAGGCACAGAGAGGGAAATACCCAACCCGGGGAACAAACACCAGGGTGAGCAAACAATCACCATGCGCCAGTTCCTGAACTTGCTATCTTGAGGAGAACACTGGCCTATAAGATCGTTTCCTACCTATTAACAGGTGTTTGTCTCCCCCTAGTGTCACTGCAGTGGAAGTAAGACTGAGGTAAATGCCACTGTGAATCTCACTGTCCTGTAGAAAAGATACTGTTCAGATGGATGGTGAAGAAATGTCTCAACTAAACTGATATGATTGGGAAGCACCAGGAGTTTCCAAAGTCGGAGGCTGTAGTCCTCCCCTCAGACGAAGCTTGTTACGATGTAGTACAGTGATGTAAGTCAAATGAAATGCCCCAAAATAATAAGATACATGTTTCTTCGAACTGTTAAATTATTGCTTTATCACATATGCCACGACCTTGGAGTCGTAAATCTTGATATGATAGCCATTTCAAGTTCATAATAAAAAACTCTATTTGAATGCTTGAAGATGAATTATTTTGCACTCTGGCTGTCTTTGCTGTTTGGGCTTGAGTTGTGATAAGTCGAGCTGTTGACTGTACTCTGCAGGGCTGCAATTATATAATAGAATTTTTGGTCCCCCCAGACAAAACTTTTGATGAAAAAAAACCAAATACATAAGAACATGTACCTTGCGGCGATAGAACACCATGCATGCTCAATAGAAAGAAAAATAACAGGTGAACCTGATGTGGCGCTATTAAATGCAGAAGGTACCTCAGCTCATGTTGTACTTAATTTGCATCAAATTAATTAGTATCATATTTAGAGTTAATTAAATCAGCAAAATCAAGTGGCATCCATCGACTGTTGCTGAAACACCATTGATAAAATGATATGTATCCATTTTCATTCAGTCACAGAATCCCACTGAGAAAAACACAGTCACTGGCCTAATGTCGCCCAGAACTGTAAAATATAATATGAAGTAATTCCATGTAATGATATACAAATTTTACATTTGGAGAAGAAGAGATTTAACAATGCATCCCTAATTTTTCTGCATGTAAAACATAAAAATCGGTGACAATGAATTGGAAAAAAACACAAAAAGTGCCATTAAAGTGATGGCATGAATGCTCTCAGCACAGATCGTACAACCAAAACCTGTTCCTTATTTTGGTGGTTTGATGCTGGTGGTGGAGAATGCTCTGTGCTCTATATGGAAGCAAATCACATTTGGTTTGTTTCTCCTTTTGTTTCTGTATCTGTGCAGGCCTCAGTTTGATTGCATTATGTTATATGTTGCTTAATTTTTATATGAAAGAAGAAACCTTGAGCCAACCAGACACAGGATGTGCAGCCAATCGGAGTTGACCAGGGTCATGTAGGCAGTAGGAGCAGCCCTGAACACAGAGGAGAGAGACTGAGAGAGGGGCATGAACAATACGATGGGAGAGAGAAGATGCGGAGTTCGTAACTTACATTAATGGAATATGGATTCATACAGCGAGAGGAAGAGAGGAGCTCAGTGCATCATTGGAAGTCCCTCGGCAGTCTAGGCCTATAACAGAATAACTAAAGGGATGGTTAAGGGGAGCCTGGGCCAGCCCTAACTATAAACTACAAAAAGGAAAGTTTGATAAAGCTTACTCTGAAATATAGAGAGGGTGTCTGCCTCCCAGGCCAAAGCTGGAGGATTCCACAGGAGAGGATTTTACATGGAGACGGTACAGATAATCTAATTTAGGAGAGATATGATCTATTTTCGTAGTTCTTGTCAGTACACGTCTTTAGCAACTTGCTGGGGCAGCCTGATAATAAGGAATTGCAATAATCCAGTAAGGAAGTTACAAGGACTTGTTTTTCCACATGTTTGTGAGACAGAGAATGCTGTTTTTTTGCAATGTTATGTAGGTGAAAGAAATGAATTGCATCTTTGAAGTTTGCTAAATGTGGAAGTCAAATGATATGTATACAATTATTTCGATCCCCCTTTGGCAATAAACAATATATCATAAAATTATATTCAGCAAATGTAGTGTAAATAGCTGGTGTTATCATAACCTGTCTAACAAAGCCTCTTCAAAATTGATCAGATATAAAAAAAAAAATGGCGACATGGCTACACGATTGCATATTTATGCTGCAAAAATCACATGCTAATGAGTCCATGCTTTGAGCGTGTTTACAATACTATAGATCAATGCCCAGCAGAGCTTTCTCACACCTCAGCAGCCTTCGCCTGTCTCCTCTCACGACCCGTCCGCTACACCCATAATTCCCCGCGCCAGGACAAGATGGAAGAAAGCAGCGACCGCTGGAGAACAATGTTTTGGCAATAAAACCCCAAAGCGGCGAATACGTAGGGAATATAGGCACGTTTGAAACCAACTGCGGTCATGTGTAGGTGAGTGGGAACGAAAACGTACTTGTATTCGAAGCTTTGGCTCTGGCTTTGTCGAGAAATACGCGACGGAATTTTCTGTCTCGGCGAAAAACCGAGGGGAGATGCCCTGAAAGCCAGCATCATTGTTTCTGTTGCATGGGCCGTAATGCGGGTTTTCAGTCTGGCGAGCTAGCAGCTAGCTAACTAGCTAGCTCGTGGCAACTTGATTGTTATAAACATAGCTGCCTTAAAGCCCACAGTTTTATTTAGCTCCGCCACTGAATTTTGAAGTCCACATGTAACAGACATTGCCGGGGAATGTTTTGCTAGCTAAATTAACTGGTAAGCTGTATCAGATTTTGATATTACCTAAAGTTAGCTATCAATAAATAGAGCGCCAGACAGACAGATTTGATTTCACGAGCGTCATCAAAGCTTTGGAATTGAGAACGAGCAGTTCATGCCGCTGTCCTCACTTTAAAGAAACTAAACATTTAATTTTACGCAGTTGGCTTCTAATGTAGTTGTTTTTCATTGATTCAGGATATTTATTGTTATGATCTTAACCCCGACCGTATCCATTTATATACACGCGTTAAAGACTCCCAATCATACTGATTCATCGTCAGCTAAGTTAGCTTGATAGCAACACTCGGTAGCAGGCGTTACATTGGTTATAACGGAAAAGTCCAAGTGGTATAACTTGATTCTGATTAGTTCAAATGATATAACTTTATTTAAATGATCAATCGTTTTATTATAACTCATTCGTTTATCGTTTTGATTGAGGACTTCAAGATGCGTTGATTTCGTCTCATTGTGGTTAGCCAGCTAGCTAACTATGCTAACTAGCTGGCTAACTATTATGTATCACAAAAGCTCATCCGCTTTCTGTTGAATCCAGTGTCGCGTAGCCAAATGGTCGGCTGCTCTAGACTAAACAAAAAATCCAAACCCCACTCTTATTTTCAGTGCTTTTCATTACACCTACCAGCTAGTCATTCGACTTCGCCTGCTTAAAATTACTGAAATGTCGAGTTGCATTTGACCTAAATATCGTTTGTTTTAGGCAAGTGTACTGAACCGAATAATTTGCCTCTACTGAAACCGATAGCGCCAGCTTCTGCGTTCATGAGGGTTTAACAGGCAAATGTATCAAACTGTGCGGTCCAGCTTGCCACAAAGTGAAAACAATAGTCCTGTTGTCTCCAAATGCTATCAATTTACTGCACATATTTTATTTTGGCTACTGTCCAAGTCACATGTGCTCCTTGATGTCGCAGGTAGAACAATACGAGATGTGGAGGAAATGTTTGAAAAGAAACCTTTGTTTGTTTCCTCCCTTCTTGAGCAAAAGTCAAAGAAACATCTTAGAAATTTTACATTTACATTTTAGGAATTGCAGAGCATTTAACTGTGAGGCCATACCATCAAACCCTCCTTCAACATAAGTAATTGTTCCTCAATACATCCATGCATCCTCCTTGAATGTCTTTGAAGCTTTTTGGCACCTTTTTAAACTTACCAATGTATAGATATATAAAATAACAAATTCAGATTTACAACATTAACTGATAAAATGTTTTAATTAATCTCATCTGAATAGTGTTATAGACAAAAGCTGGGTTGTTCCACATTAGATAGAATGCCTCTGTTTTATTCATTAAGACATTGATATTAACTCTGTGGTAACAGTCAGGCCGTATTACATATTTATGTGGAGTTACCTGTACCAAAATTCTGTGGTGATGTAGTTGATATAAGGATTTGGAGCTACTATTGTTGCTGGAAATTTATCGGTTATATGTATAGTACATTAAGCATTTTCATGGTATTTATTTTGTTACATTTCTGATACCTAATCCCCAATCTAAATAGCATTTATTCATTTTTCTGTTGCATTTTTTGATATCCACAGCTATTTCAAAGTTGCAGCACGCAGTCAGTTATTTAATTTTAAATTTTTCGCAAGAAACTGTTTCTCTGTGTAAATTAAATGTATTTTAAGGTTTCTAGTTATTGTACACAGTGTCTCCACCAGGTAAAGCCTATTACATCCAATTAAGTAATTAATGGGTCACTAGGAGAAAATCCAGTGAACATAGTACTGCATATAGCCCACAGAATAAAGGCTCTGACTGACTAAATTTCCACAACTCTTGAAGACTGGTCAGAGATTATATAATATGAAGATACTGGAATAGAGTTGCATTTATATAGCACTTCTATCAAAAGCACCTGGAAATATAGTTTATTTCTTCCTGTCTTTTAATCATTTATCCTTAACATGACAGTTTTTGTCTGCCTTCTCTTTCAGGGTATTCTCCCCCTGCATTCCTCTTTAGTTGTATTGCCTTGCTTCTCCCCTGCACACAGCAAAACCACCACCATGAGTATAATCCAGGACAAATTAGGCAATGAGTTTTTGCGCAACGGTGGCATGGACCCCAATTTTACACCAGGTATGCTTATGTTCAGCCACCTGCCACCAGTCACCAGCTTTACACGGCTAACCTCCCAGTCAGTTATGGGTGAGCTTCCCCAGGAAATGATCCTGAAGAAGGAACGTGACTCACCCCCTGACCACCAGATCAACACTGCTGCAAACACAGGGGGCTTCCTCCACAGCATGGGCATTAAGCAGGAGCGGCTAAGTGAGCTGGATTATCGTATGCCTCTTTATGGTGGAGGTGGAGGACTCGGGGTGAACTGTGCCGGAGTGGGCGCGGGGAAGAGTAGTACTGACATGCCGGACATGTCTTTCGGCAACCATCACCAAAATCACCAGAATATGCTCCTGCACGATCTCAGTCACAGCAACGTTCGTTCCCTCGGAGAGCCGGTGAGTTGGGATTGTGATTTTGCATATAGCAATTATTCTCATGGTCTGCAACCTATATATTTGATTTTTGCTTGCCCCCAGATGTTGGGAAGATCGGGTAAAGAGCCAAAAGAGCCATCAGGTAGAAGAGGGAGGAGGAGCAATGGGGATGGACAGGGAGGCAAAGCCCGAAGGAAACGCAACGATGCTGCAAAGGTTAATCACTTCACCTCACATCAAACACAGCACCCTGAAGATTCTCCTTTTACATTAAACAAATGTGGTGCTAGGCTTACAAATATCTTTACTAGAAAGCATGCTGCTATGCCTTCCATTCCTATATTCATTGAATAAGATTGAACTGTGATACCATGTGGGCAAGTCTAAAGAGTCTTCGTAGTGCCAGCCCTAACCAGTTGTATTCATTGTTTCCTCCTTATAGGCGATGATGTTGGATGGCGATGGAGCCTGCATGTCCCCCAATTCAAAACCACATATTTGTGAGCACTGTAATGCCGCCTTCCGCAGCTCCTACCACTTGCGCAGACACGTGCTCATACACACAGGTGAGAGATTTTCACTGCTTGTCAGTGCATCACTTTTTCAACAGACACAGTGAATATATTTTTCCATACCATACTTGTTACCTTTGAATAAAGTTAAGTTCAAATGTCCAGTGTAACCTGTTTTTCATTGGATCTGTTGTTGACCATGATCAGTAAACTACTAACCATTTTTTGATGATGGGTTTAGAAGCAGCATCTATTCATCTGATGCACCATTGTTCCCTTTGTGATCAGGTTCTTTCTGACAACAATGTAAGATGTACTTCAGAAACAGAACAGATGTAGCTAAAGAAGGCACTTATCTGCTTACCTATTCTGCTGAACATTTTTGTATCAGCCTGTCAAGCAGCTGAAAAGTCTACAATTTAGTAGGTATGCTTTTGTTAAAGACTCCGGTTTTAATCAGATCATTTACGGGGAATCTGAATTTACAAGTGGGGTTAAAGCTTTACCGACGTTTGTCAAAGGAAATAATAATACACGATGTACCACCGAAGAATAAAACCATTTCAGAACAAAGCCATATCTGTTTTACCACACGTGCTGAAAACCAGACAATTGCTAATGCCAGGGATGATTCAATGATTACTCACAGTTTTCTGGTAGTCTTAGTCATTCTCTTTGCTGGGAAGTCCTGACTGGGCTCTTTGAACTTGGAAGTAAAGTGATTTGAACATCAGCCATAGCCCGAAGAAATAGGAATTTCATGTGTGTGTGTGTATGTGTGTGTGTGTGTGTGTGTGTGTGTGTGTATATATATATATGTGTATCTGATAATAAATTGTGTGTCGAGTTGACTGATATGTGTCTGAGTCATAGTTGTTGCAGTACTTTGAATTAATGCTAAGGTGTCATGGAATTCCACATGTGCATTGTTATTTTGAGCATGTGAAGAACAGATCATGTGACTGACTGAGCGTTAATTAATGTGGTGGGCGGATGGTTGTACTCTTGATCGCACAGGTGAGAGGCCTTTCCGATGCAGTCAGTGTAACATGAGCTTCATTCAGAAGTACCTCCTGCAGCGGCATGAGAAGATTCACAGTGGTAAGTAAATGTGTTTAGGATGTTTCTACAAACATGGCAAGGGGGGGAAAAAACAAGATCAGCCTCGATCAAAGCTTTAGTTGAGTTAAGATCAATCTTGATACATAGGAATGCATGCCTTAATTTATCCTCTATCAGTTTTAGCAACTTTTTTGCCATTGCACAAACCCTAAAAATTTCACCACCGTCTTTTGCAGGGGAGAAGCCTTTTAGCTGTGACCAGTGTAACATGCGGTTTATCCAGAAGTACCATATGGAGCGACACAAGAGGACACACAGTGGCGAGAAGCCTTATCGCTGCGATACATGTCAACAAGTAGGCAATGTGTAGTCATCTTGTGCTTTTACCTGTATTTTCATATATTATCCTCTCAGGTTTTTTCTTCCTTTCTTGTTTCAAAATAATGTTCCATTATATCCTGTAATAATTTGGATAGTAATTCAAGGTGTCATTATGCACTTTACGTTTTAAATTAATTGTAAATCCCTGTTCCTTTGAGACGGTGTAAGAAATATAATCTCTTTTCTGTGTTATTCAATACTAGTGCAATCAAGCTTCTTATTTCTTCAGTTTCCTGGCTGTTAAAATAAAACAAATAGGCCTAAACCTCTGTTTCTGTTTCCCTGTTCACTTTCAGTTTTTCTCAAGAACAGACCGGTTACTGAAGCACAAGCGGACTTGTGGAGAAGCCATAAAGAAAGGTCTGGACCCAAACATGCTGGAGCTCAGCGACACTGAGCTAGGCCAAGGCAGCTATTCACTCACTCAGGGAAACTCTACCACCTCTGGACGCAAGAGGGCCAAGTCCAAAAATGGTGAGGGTGGTGAGCGCAAGAGGAAGAAGAATGCCTCTGCATCAGTGGCAGCAGCCTCAACCTCTGGGGGATTAGCCCATGATCTGGGCCTGCAGGACTTCAACATGGAGCACCCCTCAGGCTCGGGCCACACCATGCAAGGACGTACTCCCAAATTGGTCTTTAAAAAAGTTGGCCGCAAGGGCCTGGAAAAGGGTCTCCTCTCTCTGGAAGAAAGTGCTGATGGACAGAAAATGTTAGGCCAGAAACATGGCTCAATGG
This sequence comes from Macroramphosus scolopax, assembly GCA_901007825.1. Taxonomy (NCBI): domain Eukaryota; kingdom Metazoa; phylum Chordata; class Actinopteri; order Syngnathiformes; family Centriscidae; genus Macroramphosus; species Macroramphosus scolopax. The sequence continues at coordinate 12,136 of CAAKHC010019519.1, read as the reverse complement.
ATCATGTGGAAGCTTCTGGTATTGATAACATGGCTCTACTCCAGGGATCTGGGGGCAACAAGCAGGTGCCCACCACCAGCAGCAACTACGATGATGCAATGCAGTTTGTGAAAAAGCGTCGCTACCTCCATGCAGTTAACAATGACTATGGAGCCGGCTCACTTCACATGGCATCCCAGGGAAGTAGTGTAATCCAGGGTTCCCTGGGGCCTGAACCAACACTGGCCATGCTGGATTCCTCACCTTTGGAACTGAAGCACGACAAGTCGGGCATTCCAGATGAGGTACTTCAAAGCCTGCTGGACCATTATAGCCATAAGCCGGAAGGGTCACACCACCACGATGTGACTTTCGACCTGTCAGACCACCCACATCATGTGGATCTTCAGCCAGCAGCCCCTGTGACCCCTGAGTTGGAGGATGATTCACCAAACGGTGGTGATAAGACAGCAGTGATGAGCGAGTATTCGAAGTTCCTCCTGCAGGCCCTGGAGCGCACAAGCCATAGTGGACCCTTCCCCAGCCTTGGCCAAACGGGTCCTTTCCCTCTGTTGTCCAGCAGTTCAAGTCCCACAGGGCCCCTGTTTTCTGACAAACACGTTTATAGCACATCCCCGCTGGATTGTGTCTACCCGCCTGCTGTGTCCTCCCCACTGCCTATTGCCGCGCCTTCATCTAATTCTTCATCATCGTCCTCCAAGTCCCACTATGGCATGCTCGTTGGCTCCCCGTCCCAGGCAAGCTACCACCTCGGTTTGGAATCTACTAGCCACCAGCAGCTAACTCCCTCTCAGGAGCTGACCGAGCAGTTAGAGAAGCAACACTCCCCTGCAGCCTTCAACCTACCTCCCCAGGACCTGACTGCCCCAGCAGAAGGTTCAAAGGGGCAACAGCCTAAGGCTGGAGGGAGCACTGCACCCACCAATGGTTCAAGTTATCCAGACCTCTCCCCACTGAACCCCCCTAAAGAACCCACTTACCAGATTGAGAACTTCGCACAGGCCTTTGGCTCCCAATTCAAGTCAGGACGCCGGACCCCTCTGAGCTATGGCAGTGATCCTGGGGCAGAGGTTGACCACAGAATACGGACTCAAGTGTCAGAATTCTCAGGGTATACCAGTTTGTTAGCTGACGTCAATGAGCCAGTGAGTACAGGATCAAAGACCCCAACAAGCCAAAGTTTCAGATAAGGGTCAAACGAGGTGAACCAAGTTAGGGCTGCTCTGTTACTGTCCATAGAGGCCCTGTACCATCCTAATTTTGTTCTTGTAGCAAAGTTTTTATTTTTTAAACACTGCCATTTAATGTTAATGCAAACATGACCAGGGAGGGTCTTCCATGGCCTCAAATGCAATTTTTTAAAAGTCTCATTTTTATTATGTATTTAGTCGCTTATTTTTTGTTTAAGAGTAGTGATTTTGATATGAGCGTAAAGCGTAGATTTAAATGTAATTTAAAACATTTAGAGGGTAGCGATCAACTTCCTTGATATTTTTTCTTGTCCTGAACCCTTGTGTTTTACCAATCATCATACCATTGTAAAGTAATAATGAATAATGTTGATCATTTCAGTAATAACATTTGTGGCAGGGAAAGGCCCAGAATTCAAATGGCAAAAAAGTATATATTGTCTGTTACAAGAAACGTATTAACTCAGGAAATAGGCAAAATTGTGTAATATGACTTTGTATTATGAGATGCAATTAGCACAGTTTTTACAGGTGTACTTCGAACTACAAAGCTTTGATTTTGTTTTTGTGTTTTTTACTTGTCAGAACAAAATTCCAACACATGATCATGTTTGGTTTCTACTGCTTGTAGCTTTGTCGAGATTACGGTACTGTTGTTTAAATGTGAAGAAATACACATTTCTTTTAAAAGTTACATTTGTACATGAGGTAGTATGAATTGTAGTGGAGTTGAACCAATGGTGCGCATGCAGCATGTTCTGAAATGGAGAGGACGATTGAACATACCTGACTGTTCTGCAGGAAAAGAGTTAGTCGATGAATCCGGTCTCACCGTACACTCCTCTGTATGTGCCCACCAGCAGCCAATGGAAAAGACACAACTTAGCCAAAATCTACGCAAACATAACTATTCTTCTGGCTCAGAATGCAATGGACTCCAATGGTTGATCTTTTCATCATGCTGTTGTTGTGATTTTTTTTTTTCTTTTTCTTTTTAAACAAGTCACCACTTCTTCTCCACACTCCACTTTTTTGTCAATGGAATCAAACAAGCACTTTGTAAACATATCATCATTGGAAACAACAATAACCCATTCAATTTGCATATGTGATACGTGATTATGCTAAGGATTATTATTATTTTAAGAGGAGAAAACTGTGAACGGGAGGGTGGGAGGGGTGGGCTGGATCATGGATTAATGGGATTTGATGGGGGTTGACTAGGCATGACCATGGGCATTTAAATGTATTTTGTTGCTTTTTCTCAAGGGGAGGGAGGGGGGTATTTTTTCTTGCGGTTTGTCGGGTGTTGTAAAAAGACGATTTGCCATAATTTTGTTATACAATATTTTGAGAGTAGCTCTGTGTATTTAAGTGTTTTGAGAGATGGGCTGACATGCTGGAACCCTTATATCTGTAAACCCATGAGTATGTTGGAATACATACCCAAAGCCTTTTATTTATTCTCCATTAGCTCCGTCAGAACTCCGTAGAAGATTTTCTTTGGCAAGTAATCACAAGACCTTCACTGATACAGAAAAGTTAATATATACAATCCTCCCCTCCTGAAAATGCAGCCCTGCACTCACAAGAATAAACAATGGCCTTCTTTGTCTTCCGTGGTTAAAGCCATTCTATCCCGGCAGCCAGGGTTGATATTTAATTTAGTTGATTTCCTGTGAGCCGTAACCCCCCCTTTCCTTTTCCTATGTCTGTGAGCTCCACAGCCAAGAGACTTTGAAGCTGCTCAGATCACAGGGAACAAAGACTGACTGACCAGCCACTTCACTCCAAACACACACTATGCTTTTAACGGAGAGAAAATGAGTGGGTGAGAGATGGAGAGAAAAAAAGACAATAAGATTGACCTAAATATACCTCATATCAATAAAGCGTAAGAAAGCAGGGACATGCGTTTCATGTATGTAGTGGAAATATTTGTAGTATAGGTTCGACATATTGTATAATCATTTAACACTGCCTGTGTTTACAATTATAGAGCAAGTGACTCGTCAAAATGCAAATGTATTATTTCTTTTTTCTGTACAAAAAACATCCACGCCAAGCAGTGTTGCATTCTAGATGCCTCATAGAACATTCGTTTTTTCATGTTATATCCCTTATTTTTGTTACTTGCCATAACGTGTTTTGATATGATCTCTAGAAGGATATTGTTTACAAAAATGTACAAAAACACTAAAAATGTGTGTTTTTTTTGTTTTGTTTTTTTTTCTGAGTTTTTTCTCCAGTATGCATGATGAAGACATTTTTGTATGGCTTTTATCTGACTGTCACCTCAATACCAAATTTTGTAGCAGAAGCCTCCCCAATCCTTTGTCTTATTTGTTCTAGACCTCCTTGTGATATGATTTCCCAGGCTGTACCTGTTATTGAGATGATGAACGGATTAGAGAAGCCAATAAAAACTTTTTGTTACAAAAAAATACATTGTGTGATTTTTGGCTGCGCCTAAAAAATTAGAGCAGTGGAATCCTGCAGTACTCTATAGTAGCTCTGCACAATTCAAATAAATTGTTTACGATAATACCCAATACTGAACTTACCTAATACCCAGAGAAATGTTAAGATAAGTTTTATCCATTGATTAAAACCTGTTCATTTTATTTGAACCAGGAAAGAACTTCATTGATGAAATTATTATTTCAGGTGGGTCCTGGCAAAGTTAGCAGCGGCTTATACAACACAACATGCAACCAACTGTAAATAAGAATAGAAAACAGAATTAAAAAACAATCAAATGTGGACAAACTGTACAAAGTATGTTAAAGTGAGTGAATGAATCCTTTAAATAGACTCATTTTAAGGTTATCTTAAGCCAAATGTCATAGCTTATCTTTACTAGCAATATGAGTTTATTGAGATGGAACATTTCCTCCTACTGATTGTGAGAGAACCTTTAATCGCAAACTGCAAGTCCGTACGTACGGTCCCATGCAGGTGGGAACACAACAATAAAGACAGCAGGTCTTCAAACACCTCAGCATAAAATATTTCTCTGGTGCACTAAACAAGGGTCGAAAGTCTGTTTTATATTATATAATAAGGGTCCAATATGACTCCCAGGTTCTTAACTTGTTCACATGTGTTAAGTGCCAGTGCTTACAGATTCACATCTGAGCTTCAGTACCATTGACAAAGACTGTTTTTGTTTCCTGTGAAAAAGTCTCTGCCACACAAGACTTGATATCGAACACAGTTAATGCAGCATCAATCAGCATAGCCATGGAAATTGATGGCAGCATATAGAGGTTAAAAAGTCTAGGAGCTAAAATTGAATCTTGGGGAACATCACAATCAAGTTTTTAGATGTTCATTCTTCTAAAAATGGTTTGATTTCAACCAATCGAAAACAGAACCAGAGGCCAATCCAACTGTAAAGATTATCTAAGAGACATGAGTTCATGTAATCATTGAATTGATCAAAGACATGCTCCTCTAAATTTGAATTAAAATGGTAGATTGGACACAGGTTTGTAGTTAAGTATTGACACATTTAAATTCTCTTAATCATGGGGGTGTTAACAATACTCGGGAATAATATACAATAACGAGTAAATCTTCAAATGCTATTAGATGTATTAAGAAAGGATGTGATGGCGACTTGGTCACCTTTCCCTTATCTCACCATGATGGCAACAATCTCCCTCCCCTCCCCCCATGACTGTCATGAACAATTTGTAATCACAGACGTGGTAATAAGCGCTCATTGCCGGGAACAGCGGGTTGGGCGGGGCTGAGGATGGCAATAACTGGTGGTGACTTTGGACTCGCAGGTAGCCAAAGGAGATGGAGGTAGTTACTGCTGGTACCTCTGTTGACACAGCAACATGCTCATAAAAGCTGCTGGTGAATAACAAGTTGGGGACTGCTGTAATTGTCATCATTTGCAGGAATAAAACTTTTACATCATTCGAAACACACTTTGATTTAATGTAGAAAAAAATCAGTCCAAAGAAAAACCTATTTTATACATTGCACCAGTCGTGAAATTTCCTCGCTCCTAAATTTTCCACAGTCAACTGTCAGTGATATTATAACACAGTGGAAGCGATTGGGAACGACAGCAACTCAGCCACGAAGTGGTAGGCCATGTAAAATGACGGAGCGGGGTCAGCGGATGCTGAGGCGCATAGTGAGCCGAGGTCGGCAACTTTCTGCAGTCAATCACTACAGACCTCCAAACTTCATGTGGCCTTCAGATTAGCTCAAGAACAGTGCGTAGAGAGCTTCATGGAATTGGTTTCCATGGCCGAGCAGCTGCATCTAAGTCATACATCACCAAGTGCAATGCCAACGTCGGATGCAGCGGTGTAAAACACGCCGCCACTGGACTCTGGAGCAGTGGAGACGCAGTGTCTGGAGTGACGAATCGCCCTTCACCATCTGGCGATCTGATGGGCGAGTGTATTGACTGTATTGTGTCAAGTGTAAAGTTTGGTGGAGGGGGGATTATGGTGTGGGGTTGTTTTTCAGGAGCTGGGCTTGGCCCCTTAGTGCGAGTGCAAGGAACTCTGAATGCTTCAGCAATACCAAGAGATTTTGGACAATTCCATGCTCCCAATTTGCGGGAACAGTTTGGGGATGGCCCCTTCCTGTTCCAACCTGACATGGATTTTTTCAGCTAGCAGACATTGTGTGCAAAGCCCAGCAACATCAGGCCAAGCATTTCAAAGTGTCCTACGCGGGCATGTGGTCGATTGGCAGTGGAGCCAAACTGCTAGAACTAACTTCTAAGGCGGCTTATTGTTAAAAAAAATCAACATTTACAGCTGCAGTAATTTCCAGTTTGATATGCCAGCTTGCAAAATCAAAGGTTCCTTTCCCTTGTGACACCGGTGTTATTGTGATGTAATAAATCTAGAGGACTTTATCTGACCTTTTATTGTCTCCATCATAAGGACTGATTATATCATCATCTTGATATAAAGTGTGATATAAATGTTCAGTTCAGCTTAGTATTTTAGATAAAACTGTGTGGTAAGCCGTCACGAATCCAAACTGATGGAGATCGAAGCCTAAGAATGTTAATTATCATCACTGAATTCAGTGGAACTCAAATAGTTTGAACTTCGGCTTTCGTTTAAACATTCTTGTTTTTGTCTTGAAGTTACTGCGGTGTTTTTCCAAAAGCACCCATGATGACAGGTTAAGAGTTTCACTTCAGATACGCAACTCGGATCAAAGACCACTCTGAGATAATACATTTTTATTGGTAGTGATTGGATCTCATTAAATCATTTGAAAGGGGTTACAGTTCACAGTGAACGTTGTATATTTTTTTTCATCCAATCATTATATCATATTCATATAATGGATATTAGATCATATGATGTTTAGAAAACAAAGGTCAGATTGTCCCTTGTCCCGCCCCCAAGTTATTGGCCGGCTAGTTTCCAATAACACTGTTATAAATGTTTGAATCACTTTAAAAGCAACATGTCTGCTACCGTCAGTCAGGGAACTCTCCGCTGCTCAATTTTAAACAACCTTTGTTTTGGTTTGGTTTGTTGGTGGTTGCAGGACATGGGCTCCCACTTACTTTATCATTGACCCCTTAATTACAGCTCATGGCTTCTTCCCCGCTTTGCTTTCATGAACCATTTGGTTACTACGAGCTTGCTGGAAACTTCCTGAATATCCTTAAGGAGAGTGGGGTGACGTAATTAAATATATAAATAACATTTTCTTCTTGAGAATGAATGAATTCTTGGTATATATTTTGAGAGAATGAAATAGGAGCAAGGTAAACAGACTAAATACATGGCCATGAAAAATTATTTAAATACATATTTTCCAATTAAAGGTCTACTAGAACTCATAATGTCATTAATGAGAAAATGTAGATCGTCAATGAGGGTAGAGACCAGTGGTATGAAAGATGAAAGGTGGTCCAAATGTTGAAAAT
>CAAKHC010019518.1:22748-38477 GCA_901007825.1 Macroramphosus scolopax | reverse complement strand
GTCCGTGTTACGGGCTTATAGAGAGTGGGCTGGAACGAGGCCCAAACAAAGTGGCCTTCTGCCTCCTGGATGGGCTCAGTGGAGTGTGTGTGTGTGTGTGTGTGTGTGTGTGTGTGTGTGTGTGTGTGTGTGTGTGTGTGTGTGTGTGTGTGTGCGTGTGTTCGGGTGTGGCCACCACGTGACGGGCCTGTCGGATTTGAAGGAGCGATAGCAAAGCAAATGGCGTACTTACATAACTTGTTATAATAATTACTGTCGGCTGTTCCTGCTCTTCGCCAGACGAAATTAGCATCCCAATAAAGTTAACTACTGATTACGGATCAGAATCAGAATCAGAAAGCCTTTATTCTTCTCAACACGGAGAAATTTACATTTTCACAGTAGCAAAGGGATAGTTAAATTAAAAGATTAAAAGAGCATTTACTGTGTTGGTGTTCACTCCTGCCAAGATTGTACGCGCGCATCTCTTCCAATACGAGCTTCATAATGTTCACATTCCTCAACAGATTCCAGTGAGCTGTATTTCTGTTCAAGGCTTGATGATCTACAATTAGTAAAGAACGAGTTATTTCAGTACTTCGAGTCTAATCACTGACAGCAGCAGGACTTCTACCGCTCGCTCATTAACGCCAGGTGTCCTATTTGTTGTATTTGTACACAGAACGTCTGGTTTCAGAGGAGGTTCAACGTTGCTGCTCCTCAGTGGAGGACCGAGGCTTCCTGAAGCTGCTCTGGTTTTAAAGGCAGGCGATCAATCTCTGATAGTCGTTTTTATACAAGCTGACATCAGTGTCTGCGTGGCAGGAATAACATTTGTAATAGATATCGCTTTGACGTTTAAAAACACTATGCAGGCGTTAAATGACCCTTCAGGACGGTAGAAAGGGAAACGAGTGGAGCCGTGAACGGAAAAACAACTCACTGATGCTGAAGTTTCCAGTTCTGAACATTACAGGAGAATATTTTCAGAAATTGCGGCACTCCTGCATGTGCAAGGTCTAATTACTGAATATGTATTTATGCAAATCATTAGCGGGAGGCAAGCCTTGGCAATCAGCGCTTTAGTGAGGGGATTCATCCCCAGTAATTCAACATCCTCACCTCCTCTCTTCTCCCACCCTCCTCACTGAGCAGCGTTCTCTGGGCTGCAGCTACCCTGAAGTACTGACACATGGACAGCAGCCCTCTGAGAAATGTGTCAGAGAGAGAAACTGTAGACATGCAAATGGACTCAGCTCATCGTCTCCCCATAGGTTTCACTGTTCTCCGTGTCAGCTGCCACAAACAGCCGTCGTCCTGTTCCGGCCTGCGCACAGACAGACGCTGACATGTCAACCAGGCTGAGACTGAGAGACACTTTGAAGACACGTACAGAATCACTCCTTCTAGATCTACGGGTCGACTTTCTAATCATACCCAGTTCTTTGACAATAAGCCTCTCCGACTAACTGGGAGACAAAGCGGGTCTGTCGGGTCTGTCTGGTGCCTTATTACTGCTCCGTGTGCGATACTGCAGACTAATCAGAGATAAATGCTTCTCAGGTAGAGCAGATTAATATGAGAGCAATTACAAGATAGACATCTTATCCCAGCCACGTTTGCCCAAGAGGCCATTGTCCAAACTAACTTAGTCCCACTTACTCTTGGCACACTCCACTGACTGCATGTATATATTACCGTTGCAGAGAAAATGATTAACCTCTGCTTCTGAATTACTTTGGCTGGCGCGATGATGGAATATTGATATATAAGCTGAATAAGACTTGTCAATAAACATGGTGTGTCTCAGCTCAGGAGAAGCCATGCAGGAGGGCCAGAACAGTTACTGACCCCCACCGTCACAACCCAGCACATCGACCCCGTCGCCACTCCCCTCGCCGCTCTCACAGTACGTCCAACAGAACATCCACATAATGAACTAAATGCTGCTTCAAAGGAACAATTACACTTCCAGAAAGCTGGAATGATTCATTAAAGAAACAACAACACATCAATACAACACACAATAGATGAACAATACAGATGCACGTCTCTTTTAATGGAGCGACACACTCATTGTTCCTGCTGCAGGGGGTTCATATGGTACATGCATCGTATGTTTGTTTATTCTGCTGTAGAACAAGGTGAACAAGGAGCTTAGGACCAGACAGACCGATCATCTAAGCTCCCAGATGTTTCTGCTTGTAATGGTGTGGTTGTGTCCTTGTGCATGTTTGTGCTGCTGCGTACTCTTGTGTGTGGAACGAGTGTACGCACATATTTAACAGTGGGATTAAAACGTTCCTTATAGTTATTGCTGGCGCCGGCTCGCCTTGAACCGCCTGTTAGTTATGCTGCTATAGGCCTGGATTGCAGGGAGGGTTTCCCATGATGCACTGGGCTACTCTCTCATCTTCATCCTCACTAGTTATCTGCACACATTCTTATCCCACTCACATTCACCCCACTTCATTTCTCCCCTCTTTCTCTCTGATTGGCAGTGGTATCAGTAGTAGTACGATCTTGGAGATGATGACTACCATTGTTCTTTACAACTGCATTGTACTGTGCTTCCCTTCTTTCTTCTTTCCTTTTCCTTTCTCTCTCAACCCAACCGGTCGAGGCAGATGGCCGCCCACCCTGAATGTAGTTCTGCTCGACATTTCCTCCTGTTAAAAAGGAGTTGCCGGTTGGGTGAAGAGCTTCGTCTACACCTGCTCTAAATGAAACGTGATCTGAGATAACATCTGCTATCATTTGGCTCAACATGAATAAAATTGATATGAATTCTGACGCATTCGTGGTCATACACAGGTGTTGGAAATACAGTGGTCCAAAGCTCTGGGGGCACAACCCGACCTGTCCAGTGTTGTACTCAGTGATTCACACTAGAATCTAGACATACAGAAGTGGTGGAAATGATCCACAAACAAACTGAAAATGAATGTTGACAATGTTTAAAGAAATAGTTCGATAAGGGGAAATTCAGCAGACATCATGTGGACACGGGGCAGCATCTCTGTCTCATATTTGAGTTTGACACCCCTGCAGTGTACATTTACAAAAGAGTTCCAGAGAAAGAACAACACGCCCTTTCCCCGGCAGCAATTTCGGCATCTAACACAAGGTAAACACAGGTGTGATAAATGATGTTATTGATGTCTCCGCTCTGATGGCCGGGATCCAAGTACTGTGCATGATGTCTCTCTGGAATGGCTGTGACACACTAAATAGCAGCTTACTGACTCAGCTAGTAGAACTAGTACGGGAGAATATGTCTGCTCCTGCACAGCGTCTCTGTCCGCTCCCACTCAAACAACGCTGCAGCATCATATAAACACCGGGGTGACTGGGGGTTAAACATTTTCATGTCCTCTCCTGAGGTACCACTTCACTGAGTACCACTTCGACAAAGGAACAACCATCTCTGAGTTGTCGGATCTGTTTTGTGTTGTCAGTGTGCGTACAAATGCATTTGCTTGCCATGTTTTGCAGAGATGCTGCTCGGATGTGCGTTTGTGGAGCTGCATATACGTGTGTGTGTCCGTGCCCCGGAACATGTATGCTTTCCCACTCATAACAACTCAGGTGCAGTCAGGTGCAGGTCTGCACGTCTGTCTAATAGATGCGTGTTCATATTTAGTGTGTCTGCACATGTGAATAATCACACACACTGAGGTGAATAGCGCCTTACACAAACATTGTCCCAGATCCATTGGGCGCGGCTAACAACACACACAGGATGAACAAAACAAGAGACAACCACATGAATGTCGTCTGCATTTAAAGGTGCACTAGGAGACAGTTTGGGGGATGGAGGTGGGGGTGTGTGCAAAGGAGGTGGGGGTGTGTGCAAACATTTAAAGGTGCTCTCGGAGACTGTAGGGAGGGGTGTGTGCAGAAGGGCTAATATAGCCAGTAAACAGTCAGTAAAAGGAAAACAGTGGAGGGGCGGCTTCAGTTGTGCGCTAACAATGCAGCGCTGTATAACACAATACTATTAGGACAGGAACTGGCACTCACTCAATACTCTGCAGGCAGCCTATTGTAAATCCTATGAATAATAATTTAAGAGCGAATAAAGTTTAGGCCATTTACTTGGTGCTCCATTGTTGTTTAAAGCAGAAAATTCTCTGACGTACTGCCAGGGCAGTAAGTCTCGACAGCGTAATTATTTAGTGCAGTGTTAAAGTAAGGATGATAATTACTGTGTGTGTCTGTGAGAGTGCAAGAGGGAGATTAGGTGGAAAAGGATGGTTGGGGGGAGGACGTTGGGATCAGATCGGGGGCCCTGGCCGAGCACGAAAGGTGGAGGAGAGAAATAACGATGCTCGCTCTTGTAATCATGGTTTAATTAAAAATAATCCCAGGGGCAGACCTCTGATGGTGGGAGAGATCCCAGGTGCATGTGTGCTCTGCGGCACTGCCCTCGCTGTGTCCACATATGTGCTTTGAAAGCATGCGATCGTTCATTATTACAGTAGATCCCCTGAGAAGGCACCGATTCTACATCTGATATTATTTACTAATAAAAGATGTCAAGTCAGGTGGACTGTTTGCTGCCTAGTGTGGCTGGAAGACTGTTGAGAGTCAAATAAAACCAAAAACAAATCATCTGGTGATGTTAAGATGCTCTGTGAAGAAGAGGGCTAATAATTCTCTTTGGGTTTGTCACTACGGACGACCACTTCAAAACTGCACCGTCAGAGGATGACGTCATTATTTGAGTTTTGTTCTTCCTGGTTCTTCAGTTCACACCACCAACATCGCTCTGGGATCATCTGAGTGTCTGTTGGTTCGCTCAGCCAGTAATATCCCAACAACTGCTGGATGGATTGACACTATTAATAGTGCAGACAATCGTGGATGAGATATATTGAATCCTAATCCAGCATTGGTAATATTTGCCTGCTACAGTATATAGTTATTTTTAGAAAACTAAATCAGGTACGGCAGGGAAAGAAAAAGGATTTATAAAAGGTTCAAGACTAAGGAATCCATAAATGGGAATTATTTTACAGATGATTAAGAATTTTATCGTGGTAATATAGACGAATCTCAATAAATGTAAACGCAGCACTTTTATTTCGGACACGGTTTAAGTAAGAGCTCAAAGCTGAAAGGTATTTTTTCTCCCACCTTTTGGCCACACCTGTGTTTGTATCATTGTACGTGAGTATTTCCTCTTCGTCAAGATAAACCATCTAAACGCATGCGGAATACCGAGATGCTCATCAACAGTCATCATCACCACACAGGTAAAAGCCTTTTGTTTATTTTCCAAACCACAGCTAATAAATTCTGTAAGTTCCTGCAGCTCTAAAGTTGCCACTGAAGTCTGTTCCAGCAGTTTGGCACCACAGCCAATCGACTGCACAAAAACCAGTTCAGGATGGGAACATTCGTCGTCTGCATCCACGTAACCACCAAGTACTCATACAGCTGATTAAATGCTGCATTCATATGTATGTCAGTGCAGCAGACTCTGTTAAATATCTTCTGTACAGGTTCAGTGCCGTACAGACTTGTTGGACTTTATATTGAAGCCTGAGGAGCCGTTCTGAGACTGTTGAGGTACCTGACGCCTCAGACTTTATGTTTGGACCAAAGAGTTCCTTTAACTTCAATTGCATCTAATCAGTCGGGTTTCAGCCCACGTTTAAATAACACGACTCTGCAGCCATGATGTGTGATTTATCCCAGTCGTCAAAGAAAGCCGGTGCAGCAGTCAGTACGTTTGGCTATTGAGGTCACATCTCATTTTATGGCAAATTATTCCGTGAAGAAAAATAAAACAGACTCAGAAGAAAAGACGTTTGATTTCATCAGGTGAACTCTCAAACAGAAAGAGAGCTCGTTTGTTCTCCCTTCTCAAGTCAACAGAACAAAGAGCCGAGCTGATGTCAGCTGTTCTGCGATCAATGACACGATCAATAAAAGCTTTTTAAGGTTTACACAAAGCACTGAGACCAAAAACTGAGAAAACTAGAGGGGCATTTTTTTCCAATAACCCCTCCACTATTTTTCTGTGAAAATCAGCGTGGTCATTATTGCCGGTCAATCCTGCTGACAGACGTACTTACCCTCCTTGTAGGAGGTGAATATACCAGCTGTAGTACAGACAGTACAGAGGAACCAGAGGGACTGGAAATCAGTCCTGTGTCTCATCATGACCCCTTCGACCTCTGAATAACAACTGATCCATTTAAGAATGAGTCCATCATTCCAAAGAAACCAAAAAATCCCTTCGTCATCCAATTATCTTTTTCTCTGTAGTATAAAATAGTTGTTTCCTATAATCTACCACCAGTTTCGCTAACACGTGTTGTTACGCCCGGTTTGTTGCTTCTTACCTGCCATGTCAATGGCGAAGGGTCGGTCCGGTCTCCAGCCGCTGTACCAGCCCACCACTTTTCCTTTTGACAGTAGTGGGCGCTCGTACGATCGGCCACCCACGAATCCCACAGGCCACACAGACACAACCTTGGTGCTCCGCATCTGCAGGGAGGAGGAAGAACAAGTGTTAGTTATGACATGCCACACACCTTTGAATTCACAAGAAGCACAGGACGCAAATATCAACTGATTGAATGAGTCAGCGCTGTCCTCTAAACTGTGTTACAATACAGGTGCACATCTGCTGCAGTTTACAGGACGGCTGCGGCTTCGGCCGGCCGGCTGTGGCGAGCTCCTGCTGAATTTAACGTAGACGGACTGAACACAAGCCGGCTGTGATCTCTGGCTGACAGAGGAAGTGACTCTGGACTCTGCAGGCTCTACCTGGTTCAGACTGTCTCTACCTGCTGGACAGGTGGAGGAATCGAACACTTACAATCCACGGACAAGATAAGAGGCAACTAAAGAAAGATATCTCAGTGATGTCTGACTATTTCAGATTCAGATTCAGATTCAGAGTACTTTATTGATCCCTTTAGGGCAGGGGTCTTCAACCTTTTTAGCCCAGGGACCCCTTGGATGAGAGAAAAACAGAGCAGGGACCCCCACTTGAAATCCCCCCCCCCTTTTTTTTTTTTAAATATAAGCCTGACTTATAATAACTTTTAAATGTATTTTATTCAGCTTATTTCACTGTATTAACCAATTTCTGACTGGGTAGACTAAATAGATTTCGTCAAAAGTATATTATTATTGAATGTTAATGACATGTTCTTAATCATCTCAATCAAATAATAATAATTAAAAAAAATTAAACTCACATATTATTTTGGTTAAAATTGCCTTTATTTTATTTTTAAGTTGGCGGACCCCCAGCAGTACCTCCGCGGACCCCCTAGGGGTCGCGGACCCCCGGTTGAAGACCACTGCTTTAGGGGGTGTCCGTCAGGGAAATTAGCATCTCCAAAATACTTACAGCACTATACACCATAATAATTGCCCACCACCATCACATCTATTAAGAGTAATAAAAGTATAATAAAATACAGAATAAAATAGAGTAGAATAAGAATAGAATATAAATATAAAAATATAAAAATGTACAGGAAATGTATAGGAAGTATGAGGTGTGTGTTGGGTCTCTGAGGGTATATTGTTCTACTTTTGTTAGGGAAAAACCTTTGACTGATCACTCAGCCCTCCGTACACAGATACTGGTTAGGACAAACAAAACAGTTTGTTAAGGAAACATGGTTGTTTAATTACCGTGGCTAAACCAATAACTGGAGCATGGACGTCCCTCATCTTTCCTGTTCCACAGTCTAATACACACAACAAACAAGCAACTACGTGACTTCAAGGTCCGTCCAAACACAACTCAAACACAACTCAAACACAACTCAAACACAACTCAAACACAACTCGAGCTGCAAACGGGGATCAAACACAGGTTTCCCAATGCACAGTCTGCATCAGGCATCTACCATCCCATCGGGTCCTGTGCCTTGTGTAGGAGGTTTGGCTGTGCCGCCATGCGAGAGAAAACATCACTTACTGGACCTCTGGTCAATCACGATGCAAAGTTCTGCACACGCAAACATTACGGCGACTGGACATGATGTGTGAGGGAGTGAGAGCAGCACGAAGGCACTCAGAGACTGTGAGAGATGAACCGGGCAGGGCTGAAGAGTGAGGATGAGGAGTGGCTGTGTTGGACTGTGAGATCTATAAGATACATACACATACAAATATATGTGTGTGTGTGCGTGTGTGTGTGTGTGCGTGTGCGTGTGTGTGTGTGTGCGTGTGCGTGTGATTGTGTTTTACAACCCCGGCCACCCTGCAGCTCGTTCATTCAGACCCTGCTCCTCATCGCTCACCCAAACAGCCTCCAGCCAGTCGCTTATGATGGAACAACAGAAAAGAAAACGCATCAGTTGGCAGCTCTGTGTTACAGCGGCCAGACATCACACAGAGTTCCAGCTTTCAAAGCCACGTTAAACCAAGTGTACACTGTACATGGCACTTCATGTGCTATATGTGGAGACTTATGGTTCAGTTGCCAACTTCTAAGCAACCGTGATGAGACTGGGAGTGTGTGCAGAAAGGCACATGGCTATTACAATGTTATTATTGATCTCTGTTTTAGAAGAAGGATAAGAGTTTATAGTTTGTGTTTGTCCAATCGGCTGCAGGGAAAGCGCATGCCGATGTATTAGTGACGAGAACCGAGGATCACACTGACTTAATGATGTTTGCCTCGAGGAAAAATGCATATTGAGCCACAGATCAATGACAGAAAAAACTACCAGGCTGGAAAATGTAAAAACATGGTTGATATTAACATACAGCTTAACATTACTTCAGTAGATCTATGCAAATGTGCAAGATAAAAAGGATGGAAAAGGTGGCATCATTAGGAACAGACTGAAGCCGCTGGGTTTTTGCTCTTCAAACTGACGATGGAGTAACAGAAACAGTCACTGTCCAATTCATGACCCACATCTACAGAAGATACGTAGAAAACAATGCAGTATATTATAGTACATTGTATTATACTGCATCCTTTTGTCTCGGTGCACCTTAAAACTTGTCAGGTGAGTGTATTTCTGTACTGAAGCTGAAGAAATGAGATGAAACAGAGCCAGTTGACGTGTATTTCTATGAGAGTGTTGATTACTCAGATGTTAACTTATTAATCTTAATAACAGTGTAATAATAACAGTGTATAAAATAATCATTGAGTTGAGATTGACACCTCAAAAACCAATTGTCATCTTCTCCTTCCCCTCACCTCTTCTTCCCTTTCATTTCTCCCTCCTCTTCCTCCCTCCTTTGCTCAGCCTCCCATCACCTCTGTCCTGCCGGGGCCCCCGAGCGAAGCCGGGAGCTTTGAAGCCCTTTTCCCCCGTTAACAGCGTGGCCCCTCGAGTTCAACTGACTCTGAATCCCTCCCCACCCGTTTCTCTTCCGCTGCCGTCTGTCTTCCTCTCTCAGGTCATTTTTCAAAGACTCCAGCTCCTCTTACTGTGTGAAAACAGATGAAAAGAAAGTGGAAAGAGGTGGGAAGAGACGCTGCCGCCGTGCGTCGGCTGTTCCCAGATCATCCCGGAGCACGATCGTTATTTTGGCTTAGCGGTTAAATCCTAGTTTGACTGCTAATGATCGTCTGGTTTGAAAGCTGCACCTCAAAGCACCGTACAGTTTGACACGTTACTACATGGAGTCCAGTGGTTTGTAACTATATACAGAAAGTGTGGCCGGACTTTTCTGGAAATCAACATTTAATTTTGACTTTCTCTCTCATCTCAGCCTAGAAACTAAATCTGAACTACAAGAGGCTGAAAATGCATTTTAATTTACTTCAGAGCTGCTTTAATGTGATATCTGTCCTTGTTGTCGAAGACTTCAGAGGGTTTCACAAGGCAAACTCTCCTTCCATTATTCATGTTTTTATAAGCATCTTGCAGTTGTCCAAAGTCTGATGAAAGTACAAATGGATATTTCCCAACACAATAAATAAGCTGCATATATGCTCTCTTATATCCTCTCAAAGGTCTTTAACTTGCCTTTTCAACATTTTAATGAAACGTCAGCCGAGAATATTTGACTATTCAATCTATCTGTTTATTCTTGTTGTCACACTCCACTACAGTAAATACATACAAACATCGTAAGCTTTCCAGATGTTTAAGTCTTCTTGGTGTCAGGTGTTGTGTTGATGATGGGAGATGAGCAGTGGCTGCGGGGACACGCAGCTCATCAGTGGTGGAGATAGTGTCCAAGCGTGGTGATTAAATACATCGTGGGGACGGCTGACGGTGACTCGAGTTAGTGTCAACAACATCTTCATGCTGGTTGGTGCAGCTAGCTGTCATTCATTGGCCACGTAGAGCCGGACCACATCTCCACACCGCTGTCGTCAACCGAAAAAAAACACAAAATATGTGGAAAGTGCAGCCTAACCTGGGACATCAACATGGAAGAAGGGTTAATATCTTTGCTTGATTAAAAGTGGGAGTATTTATATATTTAGATTAAATGATAAGATGCTAGTTGATCTTTACCAGACAGCATCCAATGATCACCAGGCATCAATCTGACCTCCACAGCGTTCCTTCTAACTACTTCAGGACCTTCAAAGCTCCCTTTAGATTGACGAGTCTAATCTTTACCCCAGCATACGTTTGAAACACGTTTCAGTTCATCGGTTCAACTCTTACACTAAATGATGTCATAACATGATCGGATCAAAAAGGTATATTAACGCCATCTTTTGGAAGAGTTTCCAGCTGATTTCAGAAAAATCCTGAATTCAGGTGTTGATGCAGCCGCCAGCAGATGTTGCCTCCATTTGAATTCTCAATGTCAGAGCAGGCCGACTTATCAACAACAAGTCAATGTCAAAATGTTTGCTGGGAGCCACAGAAAGCTGCGGGGTGACGGTGCTTCAGCAGATGGTGCATTATTCTGCTCAGTGGCAACTGCTTTATACATGCTGGTTTTCATGCCACCATCTGTAGATTACTGCTGGCACAGGGAAACTTTGCAGCACGAACTCCTAGTTACACTGTTATTTACACCGGGAGGGTCGGCTGCACACAGCACAGCTCTGCTGCCTGCTACACAGAAACCAAATAAAGTGACAGATAAAAAAAGAAAACAGCAGATTCTGGAGTCTCCGGTTAAAGGTTGTAGGGTTTGGTAGAGATTTGTGTTTTAGGTGGATCTTCAGTGTTGAATTCATGAAACATGAAATGATTAACATGCTGATAACGAGACAAAAGCTCCAAAATAGTAGATGAGATACACGATGGCAATTATCAGACGTTTGGGCTTTAAATACATACTTATTATATACTTATATATACTTATTACACCTGCAAACAGCAGTGACTTGAATCATCTCTGACTGTTCAGCCATCTCACACTCAGTGCGGTTACATGCAGCAATTAGCATCGTACAAGACAACTACAAGACAACATTTGTGTTATGCAAATTCATGTAACCAGGGGTATATCGATGACATTGAGTCAGCATCAGACAAGAATCGGGTTTCTCGTTACCGGATAAGCGAACCTGGGTAACTCGGTAGTTACTCGATGGTTGCTCGATGCCAACATCATGTAAACTGGTATCGAGAAACGCAGTCTGCGCATGCGCGACTATTTCCGCCGGCGACTTTCACCCGGACATGGAAGGAGACGAAGACAGCACGAGCGACGCAATAAAAGGAGGCGTTGTTCCAGGACGACGTCAAACGACACCATGGCTACCACCTGTCATGAATCTGTGGTTAAAGCTTGAAGAAATACTATATTAAAGACTATAATCGAACGCGGTCGGCGCTCTTCTTCTACGCTTCTTCTATGCTCACCGCTCTTCTTCTACTCTCACCGCGGCCAAAAGACTCGTTGTCACTTGCTGAAAGCGCTCCAGCGCCACATAGCGGATCGGAGTTAGCAATGCTCCCGCCAGTTTCTCGATTGTTTCTCGATTGTTTTCTCCGACATGTACTTTCGTATAAGCCACAGCAGGCGGTCACAGCGGGTGGGAGGAGGTAATTGCGTTATCGGGTAAGCTGCCTCATGGAAACGTACTGACTGTTGCTCAATATTGGACCAATTCCAATAGGTTTTGTCCATATTAATCCTTTGAAATGAATTCACATGACAAGCCACATTGTTAGATTGAGATCTGTACAGTTTTACTGTGTAAGAGGAATCTGCTTCCTCCTAGATTGAGACACTGAGATTACTACAAGACCTGTTTTGTCTTTTAGTTTCCTGTAAATCAAATGGATCTTCAACCTCACAGATATTATAAGTACCGTACTTTTCGGACTATAAGACGCACCTGATTATAAGCCGCAGAAGCTAAATTGAATGATTTGTACATATATAAGCCGACCGGACTATAAGCCGCCGGTTTTTTAATGTTTAATTACCATATGTGAGGGTTCGTGCACAGAGGGGATTGTTGGGAAAGAGGCGGCTGTTTGAGGAAGCTCCCATTTATTAACATTTCAACAAACAAGTTTTATATTTGCATAACGTCTTCAACTGTTCCCATTCAGCAATAGTAGCTACAGAACATGTACTATGCTGTGTAAACTGGACTGGATCACATAGTGTTTCAGACACACAAACTTTTAAACTTTCTACCTTAACCGGCGGCTCCCAGCCACGTACCGGCAGCGATCTACTGCCAGATTGATGCCTTTAATTTAAAAGCTGCATCAGATGCATTTCTACGGTTGTTTTCCATCATGACGATGTCTCACAAACTGTCTCGCTCTCGTAATGTCCGTCTGTCTCGCTGTCCTTCTGTCTCTCGTACCACTCGCGGCTCCACTTTTACTTTTGACTGTAACCAGTAAAATCCATAGATTTGGGATTTCCCCGGTCGGCCGTTAGCTGTACAAATCCGTAGATTAGCTGCACCGTTATATAAACCGCAGGGTCGAAAAATGGGGGAAAAGTAGCGGCTTATAGTCCGAAAAGTACGATAATAAGTGTCTCTTCAGTCTGGCAGATGAAGTGAACACCTCGTGTTGATCTCAACACACTGCTACAGCTGTATGAAGAAAGGGTTTGAGATGAATCTCAGTATTGTTCTGTTCTATTGCTCTCTACAGGACGGAACCGAGGTCTCTGGGTAACGCTGATCATCCCTGCAGTCCACCGGGATCCAGTTCATATCTGAACATGCAGAACAGCTCTGAGGAGCTAGAAAACCCACAAACTCAACGTTGTCATCCAGAACAAACAAGTTGTTTGAGGTTCTGTAAAAGAAAGTATGTACAGATTGCAGAGAGCTCAGTGGGAACTCTGTTTCAGGACTGCGACAACGACACCAAACTAAATCTGAAAATACCTGTTGGTCCACACCTCAGTCAGCAGGAGGAGGTGATCATGGATTGTTTAGCTGCTGGTGACGCCAGCATGGAACCACAAATATTTTTATGGTGTAGGAGGCATCTGCTTCCTCCTAGATTGAGACACTGAGATTATTACAAGACCTGTTTCGTCTTTTAGTTTCCTGTTAATCAAACGGATCTTTTCATTGCACGCAATCTCACAGATATTATAAGTAATCAAGATAATACAACAATTTGTTTTCAAGTGTGGTGGAAAGACTACAAATCAACCAGCGGTGGTGCCTCGTCTCCACGAGCGAGAACAGGACAGATACTAACACCTCACAATCCAAAGGAACTATCTGCTCCTGGTAACTCGTGAAAGAACCCCAACTAACGTCATTTAAAGTCCTAAATATTCACACTGGGTTGAAGTTGTTCCATGAACACATTCCATATGAACAACTCAATGCCACACAACAACCAACCTGATCTAACGACACTGGAGCTGCAACTACAGGTTGTTTTCTTTATTGATGAACCTGCAGATTATATTCAGTCGATCCATTCTTCTATAAAATAGTGAACAATGCCCGTTAGAACTTCTCACGACCAGCGTGCCATCTTCAAATGTCTTGTTTTGTACGGCCTAAAGATTAGTTTAATATAATGTGTGACACTGCTGGACGCTTTTGATCAGAACAGAAACCTGTGATTGTGTTGTAGCTTTGAGTCGTCCAGACTTCTTCCTGTCTCCAGTTTCCAGGAGACTTCTGATGCACGAGGAAGCTGTCCTCACTTAGCTTTCTTTGCAACTTCTGTAAAGAAAAAGACCTACACTTTGAAGGGTTTCAATGGTCATGTCGTCGTTTTCCCCACCATGATGGTGCAATAGACTTCCTGCAGTGAAATATGATCATCACAATACTTCCGTGTAACACAGATAGTTTCAACGCTGCTTTTATACAGACAGACGGCGTCTAAGTCACCAACAAAGGTTCAGACAACAATATTCGCCTCAGTTTTCAGAGCCACATGCACCTGAATTGCTGCTGAAAAGCTTTGAATTATCAAATTTGCATGTTTGGCAACATTCATTTTCTCTCTTTACCTTTGCCAGTTTGCCTGTTTGCCTGTTTGCAATTTCTCTTTTTCCCAACTTGACTTGAATGAATAGCTAACAGGTGACAATGGTAATGTTACTGTCAGGCAAATATAATCGTAACAAATCCATGATTGAAGACATTCTTTCAATATTGATTTAAATAATGCAGGAAACAATAGTTTCATTCTACACATGATACGAGATCACTGCAGGCTCCCTGCACTGACCCTCCACTGTGTCACGGATGAATCAGTCCAAGCCTTTGCTGCACATCAGTTCATTAACAGCTCCCTTGTCTTATTATCACTATGGATATCTTCACCGGGGGTCAAAAGCTGCCCAGAGATACTAAATCATTAATCTTTGCCACACATGAAGAATCATTTCACATGCAGCTAACTGCTCAACATTCTGTAAGTCCTGAGCAATGATGCAGCGCAGCCAGTAAACACCTGCAATTTACAAGTAAACAGAAGGAAAACTGGGGCTCAAAAATACCGAGCTGTGAGGAATCACATTCCATTTGACTCGCAGCAACACTGACTCGGAGCAGTTCAGCTCGGTCGGATAATCAACTCTGACTCCCCTCCCTGCAAACAAATACTGAAGGTGAGAAGTGAAGTGTGTGTACACACAAAGAGACTCTTAATAATGAAGTATATGAAATCCATTATAGATGTGACATAGATGTTCTCGTCCCTGCCCCGGAGAAAGAGCCATCGTTGTTGTTGTTTGTGCACCGGGACGCGTGTGCGGTTGGCTCGGACTGGTGCGATTGTAATCAAGCGTATTTTTATCTTTGTGTTATTAATATGCATGGCAGAGGCAATCGGAGAGAAGGACAGAAGAAACGGGCGCGGAGAAAATGAATGAATCAAATTAAGGGGGCCGGGGATGGGCTATGAAAATGTGATGCAATGGTGCATGATATGTGTGCAGGTTGAGTGCTTTACGGGTTTATGTGGAAAAAAAGAGGAAGGGATGAAGGGGCTTGCATAATGTGTGCGTGTCTGTGTGTGTGTGTGTGTGTGTGTGTGTGTGTGTGTGTGAGTGTGTGTGTGTTTTTGTCTTGTGTGTATATATTCTGTACATAATACTCAATTCTGTGCAGAATCCAAAGTTTTACTGGTGAGATCCTGCAGTGGTGTAACACGAGGATAAACAGGTGATCTGAACAAGCCGGAACAAAACTTTCATGTCAAAGAATCAAACAGGGAGAAAGTTAGAAGCAACAGAACTTCTTTCTGATGTGCATCTTTTTTAGTTATATTATTATTTTTCCACCCTGGCCAGATGTAACAAGCTGTAAGAAATATCAAATTCATAGAGATAGGTAGCATTCCAGATGCTGTTGGGACACGAGCACCACGGATCAATCTGCCCTCTCGG
>CAAKHC010019518.1:9960-22728 GCA_901007825.1 Macroramphosus scolopax | reverse complement strand
AGTGTTCTCTTCTTCTGAAGCCCGCGGTGCAGTACACCGCGGGCAACAGTTATGTGTGCAGTACGTACACATAACTGCACGAGACGACAAAATGATAGCACAATTCGTAGCATGTTTTGATACAAGAAGCGGGAGTGAGTTTTTAACGAATCAGAATGCAGAGCACAATGCACCAAAAAAAAAAAAAAATGCATTATGAAAATCCGCGAAATAGCGAATCCGCGATAAGTGAACCGCGAAGTGGCGAGGGATCACTGTATTATCATTTTTCCACCCTGGCCAGATGTAACAAGCTGTAAGAAATATCAAATTCATAGAGATAGATAGCATTCCAGATGCTGTTGGGACACGAGCACCACGGATCAATCTGCCCTCTCGGTTGAAAGATCTGTGCATACAGATTTGCAATCGAGGACTCGCTCATCTGAGAAGATGCTGAACATCGTATTGTTTACTTTGCCATATTCCCTCTGCGTCACAGGGTTTATTACCAATAAGAGATCACTGTCCCCGTCCGGAGGCAGTGGAGGGTGGAACCAAGGGGCCCTGGTTTGCAAATCCGTAGGTAACATTACAGATTATCAATCCAAATGGATTTATAAACTGGAAGTGCAGACTGACACATATGTAGCTCTTTTCTTTATACAGTATATATTATATAGTATGATGATGTATCAAACATCTTGAGCGTTTTGGTTTTCTTTCATTTCTATGAGTTCATTGCTGCTTCTTGCTGGATAAAGACAACAATTAATGTACGTGCTTATTTGCATGTAGAGCAAAGACTCTAGATTTGATCACAAGGTGTCGCTTTAGATGCATGTGGAGTCGCATTCTAATGACGGGTCTCAAAAGGCCCTGATGAACTTGGGGGGAAAAAGGATTCAACGAGGGAGAACAGAACATGGGCAGGACGTCTATTTAAACTGCCAATTCCAGAAAGAGGCAAAAAGCTGTCACATAACACCTGTTTTACATTTGTTTGCCCTTAAAAGCCTAAAAGCCTCACGTCACCTTCCTTTCTCCTCATCCTCCCACTACCCTGACCACCGACAATTTCTTTCTTTCCACCCGCTCCCCTTCCCTCACATTACAACCCCCCACCTTCACGACTCCCATGTAATTATGATAATTGCTCATATGGGTTGGAGGAAATTGAATTTCTCATTTTGCTGTGGTTTCTTTATCCCTACAGCTTCTCTTCGTGCCGCCCCCCCCAAAAGCCCCGTGAATCTCTCCAGGCTCGGCGTCTGCTGCCGGGACACTTGATGGAACACATCCTTAATGCTGGCATGTGTGTCTTTGGACCATTTCTCACAAAAATAGAAAATGTCGCACAACCTTTGATCAGCAACTTAAAATATATAACAGATGAAAGAAGAAATATATTGAAATTTCTAATCAATTGCAAAGCAGAAATATCAAGAGAAATAATAGTAAATGTTCATTCTCAGAATTGGAAAGATCTAAGTTACATCTCAAAACACCACTGCACAATCAGGGAGACTGTTGCACCATATTAAATCTAATAAATGAACGAGACCAATAAATGGCAGCGTTCACAAAACGTGTCCTCAGTCGTACTTCAGCACCGAGCATTCACAACACTCCCTAAAACAGTTGATGTGACTGCTGCGGAGCTCCCGGGGCTGCGGGGAGCTCAATTATTCAAAAAAGGTCTTGTCTGGCTGACAGGCGTCTGCAGCTGAATGGAGCATGCTGCTGTCAGCTGAAAGACCTCCGTTCCCAGAGTCAGCCTTCCAGGAAGGAGAAGGGAGAAAAGCACAACTTCATTTTCCTGATTGCTTGTTACCTGAGCATGTATGAACGATTCCTGACACGGAGTTCGGGTCAGAAATAAAAGCCGGCGGGGCTCAGCAGCTGGAGTGGCCATTTAGTAATCAGAAGGTTCCTGGTTTGATCCCTGGCATGACCGTCCCCACGACGCATGAACGAAATGTGAATCTATGCTGTCAGTACTGAACTGTAGAGAAGAAATAAAAGGCGCTGCATTAAAGAACTGACCATGACGATGTGAAGGAGGATCATGAGACCTGTTTTCATGATCAAACAGCAACCACCATGTTCAAGCTAACATAAACAGCTAACTTACAATTACATTGAGAAAGCTAATCGTTAGCAGCTAAGTTGCTGTAGTTTACATTAGCTGTAGCTGTTCTCCGCTCTGCTGCCCTGAACGTTGTATTATCCCAAAACATTGACACCGTCCCTCAAACACAGAGGTCGGAACCATTTGTAGTCGTGCCCCACTGGCTAATATCAAAAGCAAGCTAATGTCAATGTCTCGTACTGCGAGCAAACGTTACCTTTAGCAGGTGTCGCTAGCAGCTAACTGCCATGATAGCAATGTGTCTATTTGTTTTAGTTATAGCTGTTACCCACTCAAACTTTACACTTCTTGCAACACGTTCAGATACCTTAAAAGAAACCAGTCAGTTGCATTAACCCCTCCCTGAGTTATCTGAATGTTACGATTTCAAGACACATGATGATTTCGTGATGATGACCAGACCTTCACTTATTGGTATTTATCGAATGAAAAGGATAATTTTACAAGCTGTATGCAAAACAGCATACGTAACGTAGTGATGAGGATGGTGGGAGACAACAGCAGGACGCAATGTGTGTTCAAGGGAAATCAAGGCGTGATTGCATGTAGGCCATTAAACAAGCAGTTTTTCTGACATCCTACTGACTGCAGGAGGCTACTCAGCTGTAACGTGTTGCATGCATAGAAATCCTTAGAGAGTAAGAAAGCAAGCAGGCCTGTGTATATGTTATAGTTACCTTCAATATGGTGAGTCAATGCAACTGTGGTTGTGATAATGAGTATGTAAACTGACGGGCCAGCCCCTGCCTGCAGTGGTGCACTTGTTCCTGTCTGACCTGCTTCTCTTGCTGCTCTCCAGATCCCCACCCAAACACACCATCTCTGCAGAGGAATAATCCACAGGCTCTGTTTTCAAGTGTTTAAAAGTGCTTTTCACAGTGACAGAGAGGGTTTACACTGAGCAGCTTGTCCCTGTGTCTGTTGTTGCTGTGTTGTTGGTATTTATGGTTACTTGTCGTTTGGCACATCAAGAGGCGTTTGCTTCGTCCACCTTTCTTTTGGTTGTGTTTTTGAAAGACTTTCCCCGTTAAAACATTTAATTCAGGTAAAACCTTGTCACTTTGATATTTAGTCATGGTGTCAAAACATCATTAGGTTTTAAGAAACATAAGTATTAAATATTAAATATCTTGTAAAGTATGGGAAGATAACAGCATTTACATTTACAGTAAAGGAAGTGAAAAATAAATTAAAGTAACTCCCCAAACACCTGAACTGTGCACACTGTTTAGCGTGTTAGAACGGGCTGTGCATGTCGCTGTGTGGCAGCCATGTTTTCTGAGACATAAGTACTACGCTACGTGTACATGTACATTGCCAGCATTTTTCCACAGTCGTCATCAGCCTCACTGCAGGCCTGTTGATCGTTATAACTAAAGCACAGTGGATGCACATTGATTTTATTCATCTATTTTAATGTGCAATGGAAAATACACAGCTGCCTTGCACGGCCTCTGGTTCAATGAGGTGCAGATTTGTACAGATTGTATTAGAATTTTACACTCTTCTATGATGGCAAGTTTGTACCTGGAGGGCCTCACAACATTGTTAGTTCCTGTTGCATATTGGCCCTAATACCCACTCTACTTGCGTTCATTGGAAATGGATCGTATTTAAACATCATGGGACAGGTTTGGATGTTTCTTAACACATGACTCAGAAGATGCAATTCTTTCAATAAGGAAGAATCATTCTTCCCCATCATGAGATACCTTTTACGCATGACATTGCTTCCTTGAGTCGCTGCTGATAATAATAATGTTTTGATAGATGCTAAGAAATGGTGGAGGGATACTTCCTCGTTGTTGGACTTAGGATGACATATCGGATAACACAAATGACAACTCTTATCTGCAGTGATTGATAGATGCGTCCTGTTTTCACTGGGAGCTGTCCAGCTTTAATATGAACATGTGAAGCTACAGTGGGCCGAGGAAAGAAAATAGGGCAAGAGAGTGTGATTCTAGTTGTCACACTATGAAGTTACGCTTCACAGCTAGAGGGTGAACCCAGACCTCTTTCAAACAACATATGGAAGTATTGTAGAAAAATTATCTGATGAGAAAGCTCATCCTGTTCTCACAACACCGTGCTCACATAGTTTTAAGGGGAGGATTAATATAAAAATCATTATCAAAATGTTATATTATCTGTTTAAATATTACTTCAATCATTTTTCTTCCTGAAATGATACAAAGGTTTCTAATACGAAGCTGCCACAGACTATAAGAACATCTGCCATCAGTCTAAAGCCTGCAGACTGCCGTATGACAGCCTATTATCTCTCTATGACAGGCCATTACCAACACAGAGGAGCCAGGTAATGAAATAGTCAGGAGGACAGAGAGGAGACAGTGTGCTATCAACAAATCAAACAGATGCTCTTTACATTGAGCCGCAGGCAGAAATCTAACACTCCGACCAGTTACAGCACACTGGGTTCACAATACTAAGTAGTTTTTACCAAAGTGTTGCAGTCGAGAATTTAATGGAGGGAAAAGTCATCGAAAGTCTGGATAAGTCTGCATCAAGATGAAGATTGATGAAGTCTTTCGACTGAACCAGTGTGAAGAAGTGAATTTGCATTTTGTATTCAAAGGCAAGTTAATGTTGTCTGTGATCTGAATGGTTTTGAGATGTTGTCTGCATGATTCATGTTGTTTTCCTCAATCATATCTGATTGTGCGAACCTGCAGGCACCCTCACACCCCGTGCATGCCGACATTATGAGCTCTGTGCCAAAACCACGTATTAAAAAAAGTCTCATTGCCTATAGCCGATAATTACGGGTCATAAGAAATGTGATTGGGCGCACAATTGTTCAGCTATTATTTGCTAATTTTGATGTAACTGGATCTAAAAATGATGGACGGGTCTGCTCTTATAAAAAAAATTTAAAGGAATAAAAGAGAATTTTTTGGATGTAAATCTACATATTGAATGTTTCCACTACTTAAACTCGCATTCAATCAACAGGCTCTGGTTTTCTCGTGTCCAAAAGCAGCCGAACTGAAATATAGTGCATCAATCATGCTTAATGTAAACGCTCTCTCGGTTTACGCAGGTACGCCAGGAACGGTTTTAGATGCAGGTGGACAATAGATTGGGAAACATCCTCAAAATTAACATATTGCATTACATTTTTACTCTACACACGAAATATAATATATATAATGAAAATATTTGAATGGGCATGCGGCATCTCTCTAACGCTCTCAAACAATCAATCTCTTGATTTTTACTTTAAGAGGCTAATTCAGTTTTAAAAGATTTCCGGTCTGAACATTTTATTTTACCAGCAAGTTATGGCAATTTGGTGCAGGCGATCCTTCAATGTCAGTAATCAGCAATCAGTGCTCCATTCTCTCAGAGTGTTTGTGCATTTATTTAGAGTGAGTCGATTGTTTTGTTGCTTCAGCTGCTGTTACTATTGACTCGTCTTTTTTCATCACCTCCAAGAGAGAACAGTGGTGCGGACGACATGGTGGCTGAAGAGATCCCCCCAATCAAGTTATATACATTCTCTTAAATATACATGGATGTATCAATTCTAAAAGAGACGTCCAGACTACATCTAACAGAACTTTATATGAGAAACGTTTTCCTGGTCTAAATTCTGCCCTTGAAGCTGTGCATGCAGATCAAATTTGAAAGTATTGAGTACAAGAACTAGAATTCAAACCAACTCAATCCCACCCGAGTGTAAACTCAAACACACAAGCTACAGCAAACAAAATAATCAAACTCACACACTACTGCCTATTAATTCTGTGCTGGCAAGTGAATCAGTGGAAAATTGGACCGTGATGCTGCTGAGATAAAGATTTGAATGAGCTGGCAATCCTGGCGTGCCAAACAACCGGAGCACCAGCACCGCCACCCGTCGCCCGTCTCTCTGTCTCTCTGTCTGTCCCTCACCCACACTCGCTCCTCTCTGTCTGTTTATTTGTCTCTCTCTAATTTCAGCCTTCACTCAGCTCCCAGCCGCTCTGCTTCTCTCTTCCTACTACAAACATTAACCTGCCGCTTTGATATCAAACATCTATGCAGTTCAAAATATAGTACATTGGAATAGCTGCAAACTTTCGGGATATTTTTGGAGTACACTGTGGTAGTCAAACTATACTACTACAGAGGTCATCCTGGTTTTGGTCCAACTGTTTGGCTCCGTCATCCCACCAGGAAACATCTTGTTAAATAGTGTCCATTAGGTCTGAAGCAGCTGACGTTGTGTTCTACAATCAATGCAGTTTAAAATGTGTTTCTGCCTCGATTGCTCTCCAATCATGTTCTTGTAGGAAGAATGAGTTCATTCTGAATCTGCAACAGCCCCCAATAGTTAAACATTCAGTTCACCCCCCCTCCGTGTGGCATCGGCAGTCTGCAACACACACACACACGTCTTGTTTCATAGTTTTTTGCATGATAATAAGTGATCACTATACAATTCAACATTATTCCCAAATATCATTTGTAGCACTGAGCTACATATTATAATATAGTGTGAAAGTCTAATGTTTGAGTCCACCTGCTTCAAACCTTATTCAGTTTAAAAACATCTCAGAACAGCCCGCTGCATTATGACCTCGAGCTCCTTGGTGGCTGATGTCAGAATCAGCATTGCACAATGTGACACGTGCATGATTTGTAAGTTGTGACGGGCGGTGGCGCGGTCGATGCTCCTGATGTTCAGCGGGGGAGATGGACTCGCTGCTCTCTCTCTCTCTTTCTGTCAGTATCCTCATCATCTAACATCACAATTATTCCCTAACTACAATAATTAGCTCCTCTCATTACATTCGTCTGTGTTCCGGCTGCAGCAATAATTGCGAATACAGTTCTGTGAAAAGTCACATTTAACAACACAAGGGCAGCAGAAAACATCATCATGGACGGCGTGACTTACATCACTCTGCCAACCGAAATGCCTGTAATGTATCAGGAGCAGAAATAGTCGCCCTGCTGTGTTGATGTTTTGTTCTGAACACGGACGTGTGTGATCTTAGCAGTGAAATGTTCTCAGGCACATCCTGGTTAAGCAGACAGTGACTGTAATAATACTGATTGAAGTTGGACCACACATCACTTGACAAACACACAGGTGATTGTTGGCAGACACGGTTTAAACTGGGACGTCCCAATGGAACTGTTTTGCCCAATTCCAATTTCAGTAATTAAATATTGAGTATCTGCCAGTACAGAATCCCCATCTGATGCTACAGCTTTGTAGTGTAAATGTGAAGTATATAAAAGTTAGTTAAACCAATTTTATATCCCAATACCACTCAATTAATAATACTTGATTCCGATCAGGACGTCCCTAATTTTAGGGACGATTCTCTTTAGTAGAACTAGACCAGCAGTCTTTCCTCTATCTAACATGATGTCAATATAGTCAGCTAGCGACCACTGCAGTCCCTGATTGATTGATTATATTTATTGCCATTTGACATAGAACAAAACTATTGAATGTTGTCCGACACCATCTTTCCTCTCTCGCTTCCAATCAGGTTCTGAGCTAATTGTTCCATTTTCAAATGGCCAGTAAAGAAACTTTTCCTCACTTAATGTGAAGTTATGCCGACTGTCAGCTTGTTACAGAATGTTTGGAATCTTTCTTCCAGCAAGGCAGCAGGTAACCACTCCCCAAACATGATGTGCAAGCCAGAGATACTCAGAACACTTTGTTTGCTTTTCAAAGTAACACGTCCGCAAAGACACGTCGAATGTCAAACTAAACTAATTCAGATTTGACACCATAAGATAACCATAAGTCAAGTCCCCAAAATGATTGGAAGTGAATCTGCTCAGGTGTTTGTTGTGAGTTTATGTCTTAAAACACTGAAGGAAATCCATTAAACCCTCCATTTGAGTTACGGATGCACTTTTCACTCAATTTCGTTAAATATTTAACGTCCAAGTTGTGAAATTAGTTTTGCAGGACTTTTGTAGAATTAATTATATGAATGAATTTTAGAAATTCTTTGAAATTCATACCTTGATGTTCAAGCGCTGTTTAACGTTTATTTTCTCTTCACAAACTGGCATTTTAAGGGGTTATAATCATAAATGAATGAATGAGTGAAGGGATGATCAGGACTGAGGTTGATCAGAAGGTTTAACCAAAGGAGGTGGAGAGATGATGTCGTTATATAAACTTCAAGGGGACATTTTGGTCTCATAAGGTGCTGAGAGGGTTTTTAAAGGTGCTCAGGTTAACATACTGTACACGTTAAAGACACGTCTGCATAATGAATACAACTACTTCTGATCATTTTAATGAGCTTTTTGCTGGACAACTGCCACTGTTACCTCAAGGGAGACGTTCCAAAACTGGGAGGTGCTCCGATGTGTCACAAGTCATTGGGACAAGGAGGGAGGAGATGCTGCTCCAACCAGCGAGCTAATGGGAGGGAGGGGGGGCATTCATACAAGGTAGATATTCTCCCATCTACTTCCCCAGGGGAAGGACACAGGTCTCTCTCTGTGGGACTTCTTTCACTCACATTGCCAGACAGTGATTATACAAGGAAAACATGTTTTATCTTCCAAAATGTAACGTGTACGGTTGCACCATAGAATTCGCTGAGGGAGGTTTGAGTGCTTCTGGACGCAGAATACTGACAGTAATAACTGATTGAACATAAATTGACCCCGATGATAGAATAAGACACCACAACTGGGGGAATTAAGCCCAGGTCCAAATATACCAAAGTCCTACTTTAATTCTAGCTATGTTTGTGACAAGCTCAGTAGACAAGCAACGAGGGAACTTTGAATTCTGATGAGGTGTTTTTAATGCACTTTGTACATTTGTACATTATTAGCCTGTTAGTGCTCCTCTGATTGACCTGCCAGTGATAACACAGGCCAGTAACGGCCAGCAGCTCGTGGCTGGCGGCCAACAGGTTACCTCTTCAAACAGCTCCAGGCTGTAGGTGTTGTCGTCATCCGCGAAGAAAACCACCCCGGAGTCCCGTTTGGTCCGGTGCTGCCGGAGCCACGTGAGAGCCCGGTTCCTCTGCTCGGTGGCACGTGGCATCCCGGCGCGCTTGAAGCTGCTGGGCGTCGAGACGAACAGGTGCGTGTACGGCACACCGCACCGGGCCAAGAAGCGCGTGACCAGCTCCGTGCGCGCTGTCGAGTCCTCCACTACAATCCAGTTGAACCCGGGCACCTGGCGGAACGCGTGGGCCAGCCGGGTCAGCTCCGCTTTCTGCACCGGACGCTTGTAAGTCGGGGTGATGGCATAAATAACCGGCAGGACCGGGGGTTTCGGTGGTCCTGACCCCGGTGCGCTGGTTCGAGCTCCCTGCGCCCTGTCGGTCCGAGCCGGTACCGGCGGCCGGATCGCCCGTTTACTATCGATATCGATCATGATGATGACAATAAGGACCCAGGGCAGCAGGATGAAGAAGCCGCTCAAAAACACGGATCTCATGGCGAGGATGAAGTTCTTGTGCGCCAGCTTTCACTTACTCCATCAGGAGGACACTGATCGCATCTCTGAAGACCCTTTTAAACCCCCTGGATGTTTCCTTCACGGTCAAACAGCAGAAAACATCATGTTGGGTCCATTTCAAACTGGACTGTGAAGGCAGAACGTCCCCCGTCCCAGAGGTACTGTTTCCCCGAACTCCCCCTCCTCCTTCTCCTCCTCCTCTTCTCTTCTCTTTTCTTCTCTCGGATGGGACCTGAGTGCTCCTCCGCCGTCCTCTCTCTCTCTCCGGACGTTAAATTCCCATGTCCACTTGTCCTTCTGTGTGTGTTTCTGGAGGAGAAAAACAACCGGCAGCGGGCAGCGGGCGGTGTGCGCCGCCGAGGAGCATCACTTGGAGGACGGAGCGCTGCTCCGAGTCTGAGGATAATAAGGCAGGAGGGGAGGAGCAGGTGCAGAGGAGGGGGGGCTGGATAGAGGAGAGAGTCTGGGGAGGGAGAGAGACCTACAGAGGGAGGGAGGGAGGGAGGGAGAGAGAGAGAGGGAGGGGTAAGGGAGAGAGGCCTTGTTATGTTGTGCGCATCAGTGTCCGCGGAGAATAAAACCAGCTGAGGAAGAGAGCGACTGTGTTACCATACAGCTCAAACTGGGATTCCCAAAAATGAATTATTCATATAAGAATATCGGGACACTTAAAACTAGGAGTGGGGGACCTGGATAGGGTCTTTGGGTTCACGGTGCCCACATCTTTATAAAGAGAGGGATCATTTAGTTGGAGAAAAGAGCAATTTGAAGAATGTTTGCAACTTTTATTTTTTTACCAAACAGCTCAATAAAAGACATCAGGGTGACATGAAACAGAAAATGTGCCAATAATCATATATATTGCTGATTATTTGGGGTAGTTTATGTCACAGTGTAGATGCAACAAACCACGGGGAGAGAAGGGAGGTCGACATGAGTACACAAGTAGGCAATACTGATGATTAAATAACAATATAAACACACAATAAACACTACATTGAATTGCGTGTTGTCCTCCTTTCTAGTTAATTCTAGTGATTGTGATTGTGTTTCAGGGTAGCACAGACTCTGTGCGTCAGCTCACATTAACAGTGTCAGCATGCACTGCTCGCCACCCTCCGAACTCTGGCTCGGCTCACACAGAAACATTTGGCTCGAGCAGCATTCCAGCGGGGTTCTGCCCAGATTTTCAGTCAAGTCATGACACAATTTAAGACTCTAAAAAACATCTACAGGAAGTCTTGTAGTCTTCTGACTTTCTCAGACTTCTTCTTCATACCATAATCACCATTTTTAATATTGCAAGGTCACATCCAGCAGCAGGTTGGATCGAGCAGGGATGAAAACATGCGAGAGCTTCCTCCTGTTGTTTCTGGTGTCCTCGGCTTCAGCCAAGAAGCTATGATGGTTTATTATGGATGGATCAAGAGATCCATGGGGAAGAAATCACTACTAATAGATTTGGTTCACACCAGACTAATTGCGTGAAAGCACGCTCGTAATTTCGCAGGATGAAAGCGCCTTTGATTGTTGCGATTAGCAATCTGGGCCCACGTATGTTTAGAGGAGGGCGGTTCAAACCGAGGGTACTCTTTAAGCGTCATGTTTGGGTCTTTGAGAGGTTTTGGTTGTTATATCGTCCTCACACAAAAATGACTTTCAGGAGCTTTATCAATCTCATGCTCTGTGATTTGGGTGAAAACCAAGTAATGAGCTTTGCCAATGATAAATCACTTCTAAGAGACTGATGTGATGACGGCAAACGGTTTAATAAGCTCCGCTCTGATATTAAAATGGTCATGCTTTACCAACCTTGATGGTATGTTCCTCCGTCTGTTCACACACAATGAGCAATTTGTGAAATGTAATGCTTGATGATGTCATTCTAAATGAGATTGTAATTTACTAATGAGATTGTTTTGATTGGAACTGCCTCAGATCGTATTAGTAGCTGAAACAGATGGATGACGTGTAATTTATTTCATATAGGACCTTGAAATATGTTGCATCTGTCATATCAACACACGTCTCTGCTGATGTTTTACGCCTGGTGGGGCGTCTTGAGGGTGAGATGTAGTTTGAGTCATTAGGATCAAGGATCACAAATCTAGAACAAACATCATACTGCTGCTTTCAACCCTGAATGAAGGTGTTAGTCAAACGTCGAGTTAGGAGCTGCTACCTGATGATGCAATTATCTTGTGAATATCAGCCCCACCTATCCTCCCCATGACACGCTACCTGTAATTCAGGTTCCACGATGGTCTCCACCTCCTTGTCACCTCATTATCCCTCTGTAGCTCATCTCTACTTATATGGAGCTTCATAACAAGTTGGACTCCTCTGCACAATGACTGTTTTATTTCACCTCCTTATGTCATCTTTGGAGGCAGCAGCCAGTTGTTTTCAGTGCTCTAAAGTTCCACTGTTCACGACCTGCTCAGGTAGAGCGCCAAAAACAGAAAGAGAGTCAATATTGCCGTTATTTGAATGTAGGATTGTGTAGGTGCCTGAAGACTGAAGACACACCAGACACACTCAGACAAGACAAACCAGTGAGGCGGCACGAGGGGTCGGAGAAGGAGCTGGCAGCAGCTGTGACAGAACCGGTGCTTCTGACCCTGGTAAAGGCTTCCTCCCAATCCACTACATACCGATGTCAGAGCGAGAGGGACTGCACAGGTGGCAGGAAGGCACCCCCGAAATAATTCCTGCCTGCAGGCACTGAAGAGCGGTCTGTGACCCCGTCAGGTACGACGGCTGACTGCCGGCAATGAGCATGGCAGAAAGGGCAAGTCAGCATTGAGGAAATGCAGCTGAAGGCAGAGCAACCCAAAAACCACGGGGGCGGTGAGGGACTGAATAGTGCACAGCTGAACAGACTACCTGGGAGGAGAATGATGGGAGGAATGGTGCAACACACTGAGGTGGGACGTGTGGCAGGAAATAAAGGAGGGTGGGACCTCCGACTGCAGCTGAAGCGCCGGGCAAATAGGCTGTGGGCTGTTCAGCAGAGGTGAGGGATGGATGTTCATCATCGAGACACCATCTGAATCTGTGACGCTACAAGTCAAACGCACATGAAGCGGCAGAAACAACATTGACTCTCATCGGAGTCGGGGACACCAGAAGATTTCGGAACATGACAGTTAAAGGTCACACATGGAGAGGAGAG
>CAAKHC010019517.1:119336-129358 GCA_901007825.1 Macroramphosus scolopax | reverse complement strand
TCTCCCCCCTCTCTCTCTCTCTCTCTCTCTCTCTCTCTCTCTCTCTCTCTCTCTCTCTCTCTCTCTCTCTCTCTCTCTCTCTCTCTCTCTCCTCCTCTGCATCCCCACCTGTTTCATATTCATCCTTCTGTATTGTTTTTATTGCCTCCATCCCTCCGTTTATGCGTCTCTGTGTTGTCATTCGACTCCCTCGGTGTCTGTTTTATATTCATCTCTCCATTGAGCCCCCCCTTTCTTCCCTCTTTCTCCCTCTCTTTCTCTCTCACTGAGACATTATTAATATTAATGTCTACTCTTCCCCCCTTTCTTTTTGTGCCCTCTTTTACTACTGATCTCTCTTTCTCTTCACACTATTTATACACATCTCTGGGTCTTTATCCCTCATCATCCCTTTCACTCAACCTTCCCTCCATATGTCTCCATCTCTATCTCCATCTCCTCTCTCTCTCTCTTTGCAGCTGTTCAGTATTCATCTATTACTGTAGTGTTGATAATTCCCTTCCCTGCCTGCAGCCATACAGTCATCTATCAGATTAATAATCCCTCTCTCCTTCTCATTCTGTGTCTCTCCTTTCTTACTGTGCCAAGTGAGGATGCTCAGCGTGTCAAATGAGTTTGCATGTCAAAGTCCCATCATTACAACCATCATCATTAATAACCAGATAGCTCGACGCCCTTATTTAGGGTTATTCCGGTCTAAACAACCTGTAAAGAGGCTCTGCAGGCTGCAGGAGTCTGACTTGAGCTGCCATCTATTAGTCTTAATGTTGACTGCAGGATGCAGCAGCATGCGGCCGCCTGCAGCATGCGGCCGCCTGCAGCATGCGACGCTGCGCCGATACAGAACTGGAAGACGACGACCGCTTCTGCAGGAACTTATCCTGCTCACTTCCTCAGTTTTTTATTCTTTCCAATTCTTTGATGAGAGTTTGACTTCAATCACAACTCTGACAAAGACATAATGATAAAAAATACTACTAATAATAAATCAAATAGAAAGAAATCACATACTAAATAAAACAATACTTCTAATAATAATAATAATAATAATAATAATAATAATAATAATAATAATAATAATGATACGTTCTTAAAATTGCTAACAAAATGAATATAATATATAGCAAAATATTTCCTTTTAAAGCAATTGTATTTATCTATATTTGTCATAATTTAAATTGAAAATTCTCCATAGAGGTCCAGATTGGGGCCTACAGTGGGAACTTGTTATAATGAATACTGGGACACCCCCCCAAAATAAATAAATAAATAAAATAAATAAATAGATAAAAAGATGAAAATAAAACAATAATAGTCATATATTGATTTAAAAGAAATATTGAATAAATAACATTTTCTATGCTATGACTTAATATTAATCAAATTAAATAATGATCAACTGTAAATCTAACATATTGATAACGACCCCCCCCCCACATGTGCCTACGTCTTAAGAATATAATGCAGCTCATTTGTCGTCACCAGTCAAACCAGTGTTTAAATATTAACGTCTCTCTGATTTATTCATGTTAACATTGTAAATGCAGCCGTGTTCAGGCAGAAATACCTTGTTGTCCTACTTAACACGGCGTCTCCGTGCTTCCGTACCGCCGCCTTGAACCATTAATTACAGAAATCCGCTTCCGCCTGCCCCGGGTGCAAGGATTTGATTTCTGACAAAATGTCTGCTCAGGGATTATGTGGGATTTGATATGAGCAGTGACACAGAAGTTCTAATGCTTCTCAAAGATTTTTTGACAATCCCTCCCATGATAAGCCACGCTATAGATGTCTACCTTTTTATTTGTTCTCTTCATCCTCTGTGGGTGAAAACACGAAGTAGAGTCTGTGTTCCGTCTTTAATATCTGCTCTCTCTTCTCTTTGTCTCTCTCTCTTTTGTTCCTCCACAGAAACTCCTGGGTTTGTCTCACTTCACAAAAAGCCTCAGTCGTATCCCCCGACAACACGAGCGGAAAAGGGAATAACATCTGTTTATCTGCATACCTTTATGTTAAAAAAAACAAGAGGAGGAAACACAGACGGAGGACAAGAAACATCTCAGAGGATGTGGAATTAGAAAGAACAAATTGTCACTTGAGGATTAAAGGAGAAACAATCCACCGGCGTGGAGCCACCTCACCTGTACCTTCGGATTAAAGAGCAGGGTCATGTCCCAGTTGCCATGCGCATCGCCACGCTGACCTGCCTTCCCGGCCCTTCCCCCTTCCTCTTTCTACTGGCCCAGCTGCTACTGCGGTTCCTCCTCCCTGGGTCGGAGTTGGTGGGAGCCGCTTCCTCTTGCCCCTCCCTCTGCACCTGCTCCAACCAGGCCAGCCGAGTCATCTGCACCAGGCAGAACCTGGACGAGGTGCCCGAGAGCATATCAGTCAACACACGATACCTCAACCTGCAGGAGAACTCAATACAGGTAAATCATTTGGCCTGCAGGAGGCGCTCTCTGCAGGATATCACAAACCTGTTGTCCTCCCAGGTGATCAGATAGTAACTGTCTGATACAAGACACTCTTTTGCTTCTGTTTGGGATGCAGCCGGATGTCCATTAACTCCAATGTAAAGTCATTATGAGACATTTAGAAGTGGCTAAACGATGCTTCACACCCGATGCTAGCTGCTAATACAGACGTGAGGAGTCACAGGGGTCAGAGTCTCGCTCTGGGACACCTCCCCGCAGACTCTGGAGGAGCCGGGAATCGAACCAGGAACCTTCCAATTACCTTTCTTAGCCACAGGGCCACACGTTTGAGAGCCTGCTGCGTGTGACACAGACGCCAGAGGGCGCCTCGTGTGTCGGTATAAGACGGGAAGGGGAGAGCGATAAAGAGATACATACGCCCATAAATAAGTTCATCATCTGCTATTATTGATTTGTTTTCCTTCCTGCTGCTCTCAAATCATCAGCTCTGGTAGTCGTGGTTCAATCTCGTTTTTATTTACATCTCAGCGTTAAATCGCAGCTCCTCTTAAATACAAAACTTTATTGACACGTCTCGTTCTAGTTATTGATTGACTATTATATAAAGTTCCTGTAGAACAACAAGCGCCGACACATGAACAAATACATCACACAGAATATTAACTCGTCTTTTGTACATAATCTAAAGGAACCTTTGCAGCTATTGTGGATTTTTGTGGGATTAACTTGTTGACACGGGTTTTCATCCTTTGAAACTTTAGTTCAGAGGATGAACAGAAAGCGGCAAGAATGGTAGAAAATGTCTCTTAAGCCTGTTGAACTGAGGGAATATTTTATAATCTGAAGGCGAGACATATTTCCACGACACTGCGCCGCCTTTTTTATGCTTCACCAATTTATCCAGAGTCCCTTCACAGCGTTTTGTGACTTTACAGCTGCAAGGGAGGATCATTTACCCTCCGACCATCGATACAGAGCACATGAATCTCTACTTTCACTAACACAGAGGTTTGATTTCACCGTTTGTTGCAGCATCGGAGCTAATCAGATCCTTCCTCATGTTGCTAAAAACATACATATATATATATATATATATATTAAAGTCATTTCTGGCTCATTTTGACTCCCATAATGTCAAACAACATGTTTTCTAAATATTCTTAAAGTGTCCCGGTGGCAGGTCGAACTGCTCTGTGATTAATTACATAAATAAACGGCTTAATTGAGGAATGAAAGAATAAAGAAACAAATAAAATACTATTATGAAATACAATGAAAAAATGTTAATTGATTTATTTGAGGAATAATTTATTTTTGTTTTAACATTTAAACATTTCCTAATTTATTTAAATTTTATATTTAGTCATTTAATTCCGCACTCATTTCACCTGCCAAATTATTCTTATTTTTCTTTTTTACTTTCCTGTTTACATTTCTTTTGGTTTTATTTATTTATTCATGTTTGTACTTTTTCTGGTACTCTGAGATCTCAAAGGGGAAGTGAAGTTTCATGTGACCGTCAGCGAAGTGCAGCGTTGTTGGTTTATGTCAGAATATTCAAGACAAACCTCGTCATCAACACACAATGATAAATAAAAACAGAAAAGAAAAAATAAATAATTTTTAAAATAAATAATTCGATTTTTATTTACTTTTACTTTTGTTTCTATTTCATTTATTGTTAAATATTTATTTGTTTTCATTAATTTTACTTTCATTTCCAGTGTATTTCTGTGTGTAGGATCAGGGCAGTGTTAGTCCTCCGTGCACTGTTCTGCTTCTCAGAGAGAAAACATCTTATTATACATAATGGGGCGTTAACTGTGAATAAATGGGACATCGTGCCTCATGATTTGGTTTGTGAGGTTTTTTAAGAGATGCTGGAAGAACAATATTAGTTGCGTTTCATTTTTAGCCATAAATTCTGATTCGGTTTGTTGTATCCTGCAGCCCCACTTGAAATGATTAAAAATCTAAAAATGTTTTAACACCTGAAGGCATCCTAGATTCTCTGGCTTATTTTTTCCTTCACTGAGTACCCTGAGAGTAAAGCCTTGACAGCTCC
This sequence comes from Macroramphosus scolopax, assembly GCA_901007825.1. Taxonomy (NCBI): domain Eukaryota; kingdom Metazoa; phylum Chordata; class Actinopteri; order Syngnathiformes; family Centriscidae; genus Macroramphosus; species Macroramphosus scolopax. The sequence goes on along the minus strand of CAAKHC010019517.1, from coordinate 124,858 downwards.
CACCCCCTCTTAACATCCACTCTCTCTCCCTCTCTTTCCTCTCTGCCTCCCCCCCTCTTCCTGCTCTACATTCAGAGGAGGCAGTGGCCCGACTCCAGGAGTTTCTGTGTGTCTCACTGAGGGCTTTGGCCACACATATCTCAAACAGTCCGAGATTTTAAGGGGCTTTTAGTCGCGCTAACTAGCTGTGTGTCTTTGACTTCTTACCAAACAAGCCCCAGTTGGACCGACTGTCCAGAGCTCGTGAGAGGATTTGCATTCCGACAAACCTTTCTGATGAAACTAACCCTTTCACACCTTTCTCATTATCTGTCCCTCCAGGTTATCAAGTCCGACACTTTCAAACACTTGAGGCACCTCGAGATCCTCCAGCTCTCCAAGAATCAGATCCGTCAGATTGAAGTCGGAGCGTTCAATGGCCTCCCCAACCTCAACACGCTGGAGCTCTTCGACAACCGCCTCACGCTGGTGCCATCACATGCCTTCGAGTACCTCAGTAAGCTGCGGGAGCTGTGGCTGCGCAACAACCCCATTGAGACTTTGCCAGGTTATGCCTTCCACCGTGTGCCCTCGCTGCGCCGTCTGGACCTCGGTGAGCTCAAGAAGTTGGATTTCATCTCTGACGCCGCCTTCGTGGGCCTCATCAACCTACGGTACCTGAACCTGGGGATGTGTGGGCTGAAGGACATCCCCAAACTGACGGCCCTCGTACGTCTGGAGGAGCTGGAGCTGTCGGGGAATCGGCTGGAGATCATTCGCCCCGGTTCCTTCCAGGGCCTGGTCTCCCTACGGAAGCTGTGGCTCATGCATTCACAGGTGTCCGTCATTGAGCGCAACGCCTTCGATGACCTGAAAAACTTGGAGGAGCTCAACCTGTCCCACAACTCCCTGCACTCCCTGCCCCATGACCTCTTCACGCCCCTTCACCCGCTGGAGAGGGTGCACCTCAACCACAACCCTTGGGTTTGCAATTGTGACGTGCTTTGGCTTAGTTGGTGGTTGAAGGAGACGGTGCCCAGCAACACCACCTGCTGTGCCCGATGCCACGCCCCTCCCTTCTTAAAGGGCAAGTACATCGGAGAGCTCGACCAGAGCCACTTCACCTGCTACGCGCCCGTCATCGTCGAGCCCCCGACGGACCTCAACGTCACAGAGGGTATGGCAGCTGAGCTCAAGTGTCGCACGAGCACCTCCACCACATCGGTCAATTGGATCACTCCCAATGGCACTCTGATGACCCACGGCTCCTACCGGGTTCGGATATCGGTGCTGCATGACGGCACGCTCAACTTCACGAATGTCACCCTGCGAGACACAGGCCAGTACACCTGCATGGTCACCAACGCCGCCGGCAATACCACAGCAACAGCTGTCCTCAACGTCACGGCTGCTGATGCCAGTGTCAACTACACCTACTTCACGACAGTTACCGTGGAAACAGTTGAGACCCCTGGAGATGAAGAGTCGGCATTGGTTGCCATCAATGAGACCTTCATCCGTGTTCACCCTGGTCCCACTCCCTCGGGTCACCTCTGGCCAGAGGGAGTTCCTACCACCGCGTCCTCTCTGTCGGCCGGCTGGTCCTCCTCTTCGCCTCGAGCCACCCGCCCCACCTTCACTGTGCCCATCACTGAGCCTGGCTTCTCCGGGCTCGACGATGTGATGAAGACCACCAAGATCATCATCGGCTGCTTCGTAGCCATTACCTTCATGGCAGCGGTGATGCTGGTGGTGTTCTACAAGCTGAGGAAGCAGCACCAGCTGCATAAACACCACGGCCCAGCTCGCGCCATCGAGATCATCAATGTGGAGGACGAGCTGGGCGCCGGGGCAAGCGGTCGGGGTAGCGGCCTATCAGGAGGCTCTACTGTGACGCAGAGCGGAAGCAGTGGAATAGGAGGGGGGCAGAGTCTCAGGCTGCACCACCCGGAGATAGTCAACCTGCCCAACCTGGCCCGCTCGGAGCACCTCAACCACTACTACAAAACTCATCACTTCAACAACAACATAATGGGCCTGGGCATGGGCACAGGTCCTGGTATGGGCCTCAATAACAACAACAACCCCTCGCCTTGCTCTCAGAACATGTCCATATCCTGCTCCCAGGTTCAGACCTCCACATGCGGGGGACTGCCCACGGGGGGCACCCTGCCCTCCCCGGTGCCCCTTCCCCAGTTGAGTCTTCACAGTTCTCTGAAAGGCCTTATGGGTAAAGGCCAGAATGAGCCGCTGCTTTTCAAGAGCGGCTCCAAGGAAAACGTTCAGGAGACTCAAATCTGAGTGGACGAGAGAGAGAGAAAGTAAGAAATGAGACAGAAAGCGCCTGTGAGACCAAGTATAGACTCATGTAGCCTTTTGTCCTCGCGGACAAGAACCTAGAGATGATGAAATGTCACATAGTCACTGCTGTGCATTGTCAAAGACAAAGAGTTGATATCCGAGCAACAACACTAGTCCCACAAACAGCATCTGCACAAACTTCTCTGCTAAATCAGACACAAACAAACATCAGAATCATTCAGTGCAACCAGCTCTAGTCTTTGCCAAAGTCCGAAAACCAAGCCAACTCATTTGTGTCCACAATCAGTGGAAAGCTATGAATATACATGTGCAATGACCCTTTCTGGGTTTGATACAGATTGCTTTGTATATTTCCAGACACACTCGGTGTATATATTTGGAGGGAGACATAATATTGGCCACTGAACATGTTGTCAGATTAGTGTTTGGCACCGATGCTGAATAACGAACAATGGTTCGGGTGAGCGGTTTGGGTCCCAGGTTTTCCAGGAAGCACTGAAACAGAGCAGCGTCTCTGTCCAGGACACACGAACCAGACTTCCCAGGGAGGATGGAGCAACACTTTTCCCTTTCACACCTCACTGGCTTCTCTCTTTCTTGAAGCGACAGAGCGGGTCATCGGGGGAGGAGATGGATCCCGCTGCATCAAGGACAATGAGTGACATGAATTAAAAAAAAAAAAAAAAAGGACTGAAAGTACATATTATATATACCGTAAATATATTTTCATTCAAAGAAATAAATTATAAGGAATCTTTATCGAGCTTCTGACTGAGAACTACAACGTGTGAGGAATATATTTAAAAAGAGAATTGTTGTAGCGGCTCCTCCCCTTTTTCTCGGCCGCTCCGATTGGCTGCGGACATTCACATGTGCGACGAATCCGAAGACACAAAGACGTGTTTGAGTAACGATTGTTTGTAGCCACACTGGGTCGTTGGAGGAGGGAGATCTTCATGCTCTGATATCATCATTTGCTAATGAATAGAGTATTAATAATAATGATCAGAGTGATAATAATGATAACAAGCGGTGGATTTATTTGCTATAGTTTACTGTACATATTCCAAAACCTGGTTTCAATATAAAATCACGACGATTATCATTGTTGTCACTCATTATTATTATCACTACTTGTGCCTACAAATAGATGATTTTTTTTCATTTGTATATGACAAGTTGGTTTATATCCTGTTGGCGAAGGATCGGCGGCAGGGACGGGACTCTAAGTGGACTCCACGTGCAACCGCAGGAAATAACCCCGACAAAAATGGCTTCCAGCCCTCAGTTGACTCGTCCCGCTGCTGTGATGTGACGTCTCAGGGCGGCGGGAGGCGCCTCACGTTTTAAAAAGACAGGACATGAACCTGTGATGGAGGCCGCTCCTTCTTCAGAGGATTATTACACAGCTGTGTCTCACTGTTCTGGTGTTTGAGTGGATGTCACGGCGGCGGGGAGCTAAGCGGACGCCAGGCGCTGCCGAGCGGTTGTTGAAGGTAAGCGAAGCTCGTTCAGTGGAGGATACAGACTTAGGTGACATGCAGTGCAGAACACAGCGGATTTTTTCTAAAAGGACAATTCAATGAAAAAAAATATAGAAGCTTATAGATCTCTTTTAAAAAAAAAGAAAAAAAACTATTAAGATGAGTGTTTTTCATTTCTGGGTTTTTCTATCTAGTTTGATTCTTTTCTCTTTTTTTTAAATCGAGTGTTATCTTTATTGTAATATTGTTCTTGTTATTATAATTAGATAATTACACTGGTTATCATTATGAGACATGTTTCTGTTAGCAGAGGTCACTTTGAAAATTAAAAAAACCTGGCACATGAAACGGCAGTTGAAGTCTGTGAAGTTTGGTGGATATTCTTCTTTTTTTTCTTGTTTGTTATATTCAACTTTAACTGTCGTGTCACTGTTTGAATCCCGTTCCGCTCAGCTGGAAGATGAGAATGTGAAATGGTCCTTTTTTTGAAGTTCTGCACAGGGGGACAGGAAAGGCCCTGCTCTGGTTCACAAGCGCTCTCGCTCTGTGCTTTTCTGAATGTCATCGCCATCTCACTGCGATTGCGCTGTGTCAACACCTCGTTGCCATGACAACACACTGAGACTAATGCGGCGCAGCCTCGTACGGCACCCTGTTGCCCCTTGTCAGTCACGTTCCTTTGGGGTGCCGTATCATGACGAGTTGGTTCCTTCAACGGTAGCAAATCAACCTAAGCGTTGTACCCTTCATCCTGCAGACCCCCCCTCCCTTCCTCCTCCTCCTCCCCAGTCCTCAGCATCCTGCCATCAGGTTACCCTGGCAACTGTTGCCGCTGCGACAACCCTTATCAAAGTGTCTTGATTTGGGTTTCGAATGCTAAATAGAGGGGAGCAGACAGAGTAGATTCTCACTATCCATCTTGAAGATTTTCCGCCCTCTGCCAGGTGATTTGCGCCATGATGTTCCTCATTAATGTGTTTGATTTGTTTACACCAGCATCTCTATTTCTCACGCCGCCGACTCCGTCTGTGAATCATCCGATTTATGCGCCACTATCCCTTATGCATTTAATTTGCATTGGCCCCACACCGTTGCTATTTATGCACCCTACACTTGTGATTAACACTCATACCCTGCATCAGTCATTAACATATTCCTTCCCCAGCACAAGGGATCCACATTACCCTCACCAGTTATTTACATATTCATCTGCCTCCGTGTGATGGAGAAATTATCATGCGGGCATGCTCCTGGGTACCAGTGTCTATGTGTGGATCAGTGGCTGAGAGCGAGGCCTGTTCCAACCCTAAATATTGCTCAGATATCGCCCTGCCTGTTGCCTGTGGTAGAAGCTCCTGTGAAGAGGCATAAACCGAAGGTTACTGAGACACGGCGTCAGAGAGAGAGAGAGAGCAGCAGGCGAACACTCGGAGTGAAACACCGAGCATCCCGACGCTCTGATGGAAACACTGCGTTTCCTGCACAGGAAGGGACACACTCATTCACCAATTTAGGGAATGAAAAACATCCGAATAGCAGTTGCGTGTGCGCAGCTCAGGATGATATATAAATATAAAACACCGGTTGTGTTGTTATGTAAAGAAAATGAGGACATGTGAAGCGCAGCGCTACAATGTTTATGGAGAAAAATTGTTGATGCAATACTGGTGTGTGTGTGTGTGTGCGTGTAGCATAGTGCATGGCGATGTGTGTCTGTTCGTGGGTGTGTGTGTCAGG
>CAAKHC010019517.1:76072-102540 GCA_901007825.1 Macroramphosus scolopax | reverse complement strand
CCCCCCCCGCCCCTAAATAACCTCAGAAAAGTGCCCTCTCATCGGTGGACTTCCTTCTCCGCAGACGACGGCGTGTACAAACCTGCTGCTGCCGGCCACATGCAGTTATGAAGTTGTCCTGACTGTGAAATGTGAGGGCGGCCCTCCCCTTTAATGCCCCCCCCCCTCCCCCCCTCCCCAGACACATTGTGCTCATTATGTGGGCCGTGAGCTCGGGGAGGGCTTATTAATCAATGAACATGACACAGGGTTTAAGTCACGCTGGGACTCGATAGCACGAGAAACAACAACACAGCAGCCCACGAGGTCACAGGTGAGACGTGCTCCGGTGTGCGGCGGCGCGGCTGCAGCCGACAGACAGGTGGATAATCCCAATATGATATGTGTGTGTTCTCCCTCTGTTTCATTTAGTTCTTATTCTGTAATTACACGGATGAGACTCCCTGCAAGGCTCTCTCCCTCCAGTGCTCTTCCTCTCTCTCTCTCTCTCTCACTCTCTCTGTCCCTCCGTCTTCCTCTCTCTCTCCTAGTCTGAGTGATTCCATGTATAATTACTTGCATAATTATACTTCCCTCCATCCTTCTGTTTCAGGACGTCTGTTTCTGTCTCTCTGGTATCACTTGTCTTTCTTTTTTTCCCAACGCCGCTCACACCCGCACTGATTCTGCCTCCCTTTCGCCTGATGCCGAGTCTCGTCGCTCTCTTTTGTCTTCGTTTGAGGCGGGCCTGTTCTAATATTGGAAAGACAGCCGAGCCGAGACACTGTGCAGTGTCCTCATTAATTATTCATTCAGACATCACAAACTTAAAGAGCCTTAAGGTGTGTCACAGGGAATGAGGGGAAAACAAAATGCTCTGTTTTTTTTTTTTTTTTGCTCCTCTGGCTTAAAGCTCTCTGAAGCTGTGGCGTTATGTGAGAAGAGGAAGGCACACAGACACCGACAGACCTGCACCCTCACATGTGTTAGAAGTTGCTTGAGCCTCGCGGATGCTGCCAGTAGATACAATTAGTTTGATTGCTTAGCAACTGAGCATCACTTCCGAGGGAGGTGACGGAGGGTAAAGCTCAGGTGAGGCGTCGACGCTGTTTTTATGAAGTCTGTCTTCCCCAAAACTTCCATACGGCATTTGTGTGTGTGTGTGTGTGTTTCTGCGCTGCTTTCGTGTGTCAATCAGCGGAGTGACACACCCCGCTGTGTCTCAGGTTAACTGACAATGAGATTATATCACCAGCGCGCACGCCGCCGCACATACCCGCAGTCCTTTGCTGCTCGACAGGGTTCAGATTGAAGCTTTGTGCTGCGCTGCAGGTCGACCGTGCAGCCAATCGTGGCCTACTTTCAGGTATCTGGAGGCTTTTCCCTGCTTTATCTGGGCATTTATGTCCTCACCTTGTTTGAACTCATCTTTGACACGCCGCAATGTAAAGGAGGAGGTGAGAAATGCTGAGTGGAGGAGACGTCGTTGATGAGTGTTTTAGGGTGAGTGCCAAGAGTCCAGATTGGGACGTTGGAGGAGCTGCACTGAGATAGGTCATAATAACCTGCCAGTCAAGGTGCGAACCCCAAAGATGGTCAGGTCTTCGTCACTGTGCTCACCCCCCCTCTGCTGCAGACACCAGCACCTGATACAGACCTGGAGTCGGGGGGGGTTGATAGCTGCCAGGCGCCTCCTCAAACTGATACGTTCAGTCTGCTTTTTGTGTCTTGATCTTTTTTTTTCGACTCTTCTTCAGTCAGGTGGTCGAGGCGGGTCACCTGGGACGCCGGTCTGGAGCTGCAGCACATCGGCGGAAGGTTTTTTAATTTGGCGTGCGAGGCAGGGCCGCGGCGGACTCTCCCAGCAGAGACGGTGCTGTGTTTGTTTTGCGGGTGTGTAAATTAGCGGTAATTCGTTTGCTCAGTAATGACGTGGGAGCGCTAATTAGGGCAGTGTTGATGGGTGCATTAATTAGTCTCTGGTGTGTGATGCTAATGAGACCCTGATTCCGAGCGCGTGTTTGCATGAGCACGAGTGCGAGCCATGTAACTGTAAAGGCCAACGACTGCAGGTCACGCCATGAGGAGGGTAGTATGTAGGAACTGGTACAGGCAGGAGGAGTGTGTGTGTGTGTGTGTGTGTGGGGGGGGGGGGAGTCAACGTGTGTGTCCATATCTGTGCAGAAGAACCCCCTAAATCCTGGTGGCTCTATGATGTCGGCCACACCTGGCTGAATAGTGATCCCTCCGTTCAACCATCACAGGCAGGGAGCAGCAGAGGTGTGCAGCCTCCCCGTCACGCCGCCGTGGGTTTGATGCTACAACCGCATCATAATCATAAATTCAGCCCAACCTATAAAAACGTCCCGGACACAAAACAGACAACACAGGGAGCCGTAATGGATGAGAAGCTGTTTTATAAGTGTGTTCAGTGACGGGTCCACTTCACAGATAAGAGCGCTGCGGCGTCTGTGTGTGGTCACAGCGGGGCAGCGCCGCCACGCCGCTCCGTGGCGCCTCTCACTCAGGATGTGACAAGGTGGCAAATTTATGGCACATTACTGATGTGGCATTCGTCATAGCAGCGGTGAAAGGCAAGCATATGGGGGCTGGGATTGGCTTTCACTGGTGATCTATTTTAATCATATTTATTCATGACTATCCCGTTATACATAATCCATTACTGTTCCTGTTCGTCTGTATCCTCTGCTGTTTCATGCTGTCGCTCATTTCTTCGCCTCTTCTCCTTTCTCTTGTGCAACTGGGGAGGAAAAAAGGAGAGAGAAAACTCAAATCAGCGTGAGAGGCCGGTAGATCATCCTGTTTAAAGAATTATTGGAGTCGTGTGCGGCTCTGAAACTTTGACTGACGATAACAATGAGGTGATTTATTTTTAACGGGAGCTGCAAGAAAATTCAACTGAAGTTTCACAACAGGAGAACGGGATTGAGGGGATGGAGGTTTTGTCATGCTGAGCTCCATTGAAGGTTGTCAGAGGGACACCCAGGCCATTCTCCTGCACACTACCCTGTGTGAACCGAAGCTTAGGCCGCATACCTCGCACCTCCAGCTTGCACTCCACCTCGTCCTCCCCGAGATCGTTGACGGCCTTGCAGGAGTATCTGCCTCCGTCGAACAGGCACGGCTTGCGGATATTCAGAGTCAACACGCCTTGGCTGTTCTGCATCATGAACTTGGGGTCTTCACCGATGATCATGTTGTTCTTCTTCCAAATGATCTTCGGCTGCAAGAACGTCATGTTTGAGGACCCAATACGCCAGGATGGAGAAGAGGAGGGAGCACATACAGAGAGCAGGGGAGGGGAGACGAAGAGGTAACATCGGGTCAACATTCTGGGTTTGACAAATCTTTGCTTCAACTAGAAAAAAAAAAAAGTGTGTTCAAAGATCTCTGCTGCACCTCTTCTTCTCACTTCAGACATAAAAATACACTCCTGCAGCAACGGCATCAAAACCCCTCTGACTGTTTGACACTCAAACCTGAACGCTCACGCTCCAAACAAAAAGCAGCACAGCGGCGCGGGGAACCAGTGTGTGCGGGGCGGGTGGTGCCATGGTGATGGAGTTTGTATAGTTTGACAGGATACAGTCGGGATATTCTTTATGTTGCACGCCGGTGACGTGAAAGATTCTCCTCTGTTGTCACGAATACTAACCGCATTTCATCCATATATCTATATAGTACTTTTACAAGTACTTCTCACTTATCTTTGTTTTGTTGTCATATTGGTTTGTGTCAAACAAATAGTCTCCCTGACACACGCCTGGACGATGAAGATGGACGTACCTTGGGGTTGCCACGGACGGCACAGCTGATGGCTGTGGTGTAGCCTGCAACCACACATCTGTCCACCAGGGGCGCTGTAAACTTGGGGGAAGCGTTCTTGTCCTTCTCTTTGAAGGGAGGACGGTCGTAGTCCAAACCTGGAGCGGCGGGGGAGCGTTCAATATCTCTTATTTGTAACTTTGAGTAAGCACATGCAACGAGATACAGACCAGCGTGAGCTGGAAGATGTAACATAGGTATCAGTGCGTCTTCCTCGAGTGTAGCATGTGTGCACCCCCCTGACTATGATCAAAGATAAACCTGTGGCAGCTGCTCATTTCCCAGCCCGCTTGCTTTCTTAATCCTTCGCATGTATTAAATATTATTTAACTCTGTCGAAACATATTTCTGTGAGTGAATCATTTCCAAGCATTTAATCACAATCAATTACAAGTAATTGTAATGTTATTAATAGTTTAGTATGTTTAATCATCCTCCTCAGGTATCAAACCCGTTATGCTCAGTTTGAACTGAATAAAACGGAGCCTACAGCCCAGAATGCATCAGATGATCCTTCAGCACAAAGCAATATGATCCTGTTACAGTGCTCGCTGCTCTGCCGGGATTTCATTACCTGTTTTGCTAATGGCGGCGGTGTTCTTGCTGATGCCAGCCTCATCGCTGAGGCCACAGATGTTCTCGCTGTACACTCGGAAGGAATACTCGTTCCCCATGACCAGGTCAGACACAGTGCAGCTGGGCCTGCGGTTGTGCTCGAAGACCGTGAACCACTCCTGATGTGAGCGGGGAAGGAAACAGAGAGAGGAAGAGGAGCTTCAAAGAGGCTTACAGATGATGATCAGTTCTATAGAAGCTGAAGAATCGACAGCATCCATGTTCTTCTAGCTGCTGTCGACTCGCACGACAGTACGGCGAGACTCTGCGGTTCATCTTACAGACTGTCGATCGTGTGAACGTCTCCTGACGTCACAGAAAGGACGAGTCTGTCCAGGTGCCAGAAGTCTCTTCACCGCCGCAACAATCAGGTGCAATGAGATGCAAAACCCTCACTACCCCAGATATTCTGTCAGCTTCGATACACTTTGAGTGCAGAAGTTGTTTTTTTTTCCTGCAGCTTTAACCTGAACAGACATTGTTTACGAAATAGACAGCTTGAGGCTTATTTGGGGAGGCGAAGGCTCCGTTTGAAATATCATTCAAACACAGGAGGAAGGAGAAATAAATATTCAATCTGTAATCATCTGTTTAAAACAGGCTGTGCACCTAAAATGTCAGTCTGATCCAGTTTATACCCTACAGCCCCGCCGAGTAAAGTAGGTTAGTGTTGCTCCCTGCACCATGAGAAGGAGACAGGTAGCTGGGCGGAGCGCTCGTCACTCATCACAGCAGTGATGGGAGGAAGCATGTTGGTGTTTCAGAAGAAGTGAGGCTGATGGTGTCGTTCCCTCACAGGACCTCCTAATAATAAGATCCAGAGGAATCCAGGACAACTTGGTTAACAGTTTATTACTGATGGAAGTCCTCGTCAGTAACTTTGATTCCAGTATTACTAATGTTATCACTCCGGTTTCATTCACAAGCATATGAGACAAGGTGAAAGCGGCTGCATTCCAACACTGTTTGGGCGATAACAGGGAGCAGGAGGCTGGACGGAGGTTGGCGCTTGATGCAGCAGACCGCTGACGTCGCAGTGAAAGTAAAGTAACTTTGTCCGTGAATATTAAACAAATATTTTTAGGTTTTTAGGACACAGATTGCTAAGTAAAGCCAGAAACATCTCCTGTAGCGTCCAGTTTCAGGCCTCCTCTCGTCACCGTGCATACCTTGGTCTTCAGGTCAGCCTTCTGAATAGTGTAGCCGGTGATCTCGCAGTTTCCGTCGTCTTTGGGCGGCTTCCAGTCCAGCGAGGCGTTGAACCCCCAGACGTCTACGACATTCACAGCGATGGGAGGACCGGGTTTGTCTGGAGGAGAGGAGACAAGAGCTGGATGACTATAAGGAAGACATGATGGTGGGTTAGGGGACGTGAAGCTGGTTGAGACTGTGTGCAGACGAACAGGCAGAGACGTGGATTGATGAACGGTAGTCGTAGCTCTGCTCTGGAGTAGAGGAGGAGAGATTTGGCAGAGATTTGATGGATTAGCAGAGTGAAAGGCGGCGATAGTAAATATGTTCCTTCTGAAGAGCAGACGTCACAAAGAGCTCCACAATAAAAGATAGTAAATGCAGACGACCAGAATAAAACATGAGGCAGAGACTCCAAACCACCAATGGGAGGAAGATTTAAAGTTCAGGCTCCTTTCGTTTACGACAACCAGCCCTCCGATTCCTGACTTCTGTTATACAGCAGGTCTCTACTAACGAGGGCTCTCCTCCCTCAGCTCTCCTCCTTCGGCTCTCCAAAGGCCTGAAGGTTCATGGATGTTGATGTGCTGCCAGTGAAAGGACAACACGACCCGCTCAGATTGTAACAGTATGAAGAACCACACTCACAGAGTTGATGATCCGTCCTTCTGTGACTGCACACCGTGCAGCACAGAGACGCTGCACAACAGAGTCCTGTACTTGTCATTAATCTCAGTGGAGTTCAGCGGCGCCGCTCATCCCTCGTGCGGCGTCTCCCTGCTGGACGGTGACAGATCAGCCGCTGATCAGAGCTGCCTCTCATTAGCTCAACCTTCTTAGTGACAGAGTGGCCCTCAGAATCCCAAACTAATACCAGTCCTAATGCAAATAATCTCATCAGAGCCCCGCCAAAATAATCCACCCAGCACTGTGACCCGGGGAAGACGAGGAATGAGCTGGGGGCCGGCGTGGCGGCGCAGGAGTCCGGATTATACCACCGAGGAATCTGAGCTTTGATGATTCGCCACTTTGAGTCAGAGATTCATACGAGGATGAAACGATGAAACGAGGAATTATCAATATAAATGACATGCCACAGATTTGTCTCCATCCCCTTCCTAACAGGTTATTACCTCTGTGAAGTTCGCTGTTAATCTTAATGAGAGGACGGGAGCGCACACGTCTCCAGGTGAGTGTTTGTGCCATGACGGGACTGACCTACAATCTGGATGTGGACGTCAGCGCTGTCCACCATGTTCTCAATCTGAACGGACAGCGTGTACTTCCCGGAGTGGGCTCTCTCTGCGGAGCGGATGAAGAGGATGGTGTCCACCTCACTGGTACGAGTTCCCACCGTCTTGTCCTCCAGGGGAGCGCCGTCCCGGTGCCAGGTCACGACGGGGCGGGGCTTACCCTGCAGACCGTGGACACCCGGTCAGGAAGGGAGGGAGGAGGTAATTAAGAGAGGCTGTGAGATGGCAGATTAACATGCAGAGGTGCATCTTGGTCCAGATCAAAGGATTTATTCTGCCTTTTTAGGACAGCAGATGTGGAAACAGAGAGCTGATTTTATAAAATAAAGATTTGAACAGCAGCCTCATTCCATCATCCTGCCTCTGTTGGGTTTTGGTCTGTTAGCTGCAGACCGTAGCCGATGACGTGAGCTAGCAGTGTTACAGTGTGTGTATCATCTCTCTGATCAGCTGTCGCACATGAAGTTCAGGAAAACTAAAATAATGTGGATTCTACGTCGCCATGTCGTCCGTCTCCGCTTCTTCTAAAGCGAGCGGAGCGATGGCTCACTCTTTCTTCTCTGTGTTTGTTTACAACGCCGGCCTACCCTTCATCTCGTAGCTCTTCTTGTTTTCTACCTCTGTCATTATTTTGAAGTCGCTGTCAAACGTCGTAATTGTCCCGTCGAGCTCCTGATGAAGGGGAAGTACAAGCAAAGTGCATTAGTTTGGTAAAATCTGATTAAACTGAGCTCGTCAGCAGTTGTTCTCCTGACATCTTCGCCTGTCGGTTTGATCCAGGTAACTTTCTACTTGAAGTAAACCACTGCAGGGTTCACTTGAAGCCCCCCCGCTGTGCGATGACCTATTTCATTTGGATTCACAGAGTGGCTTTTTGGCTTTTTACCTTCCTGCGCTCTTCAAACCGAAACTTTTAAATATTTCAGTCTCCTGTTTGTTGCATGTAAGAAACAAGTCCTTGTTATCTTTTTTCTCCTGCAAACTCTGAGGATGCAAATTAACCGGTAAAAAAAACAAATAAAACGAACCTGGAAGGGGATGACCAGGTTCACCTTCTCGCCCACGATCTTGATGAGCTTCATTCTCAGCTGGCGAGGCAGCCGGATCTTCGGATGCTCTGAGAGGTGGAGAAGACAGAATCAGCTGTGTGGAGGAGTGAAGGTGTTCAACATGTCATGTGACGATAAACAGAGGAATGATCCCTCCACGCATGCAGCTGCACACACAGACACATGTAAAACACGTCTCTGACCCACGATCTCTCTGATAGTGACGGCCTGGGAGAGTCTGGCGGGGGGGCTGCGTCCAGCGATGTTGACGGCCACCACCCTGAACATCAGCTTCTCCCCCGTCGGGAGCCCCTTCACCCTGTACTGGTTCTTCTCCACCGGGGCCTCGTTAGCCTGCACCCACTGGTCACCTGAGGGACGACGGGCAGAGAAGAAGATGTGTCCAAGCTTGTTGTTCCTTTATAACGAATTAAACAGATAATATCTTTGCAGTGTGTAGAGTCGTTTCTCCTTCTTTATGGGAGTTAAGAGTTCTTACAACAATGTGTATGTGACCTGTCAATCACACGGTAGTCACGCCCGAAAGCGTTCCCTGCTTCATCGTCTACTTTGCTGACCATAATTCAAGAGTTGGAGAAGGAGAAGACGTGAAACCAGCGACTGAGACCATGAACTCATCAAACGAGGCAATACATCAAACGTACGGTCCAACTTGCTTCATCATTAGGTAAATAAAATGTATTTACTTCCTTCTTTGCAGTACTCAATGATGTAACCGTCGATTCCTCCTGCGCCGACTTTCTCCGGAGGACGCCACTTGAGATTGCAGGTGGTGTCTGTCACATCGTCCACCACGAGACGGATGGGCTCGCCGGTGGGGGCTGCAGGAGACAGGAGCTAATTAATACGTTAATACCCGGCGTAAATGGGATGAGAGGCAGGTTAAGCTGCCTCAGAATGAGCATTGTGTGAAAAGCCTTTGTTAATTAACCATTCTGCTAATGACAAATGGCAACGCACCAATGGGCATGAAGGGCTTGGAGGTGGCGCTGGGCTGAGAGATGCCGATGCCGTTGACTGCAAACACCCTCATCTCGTAAAGGACACCTTCGATCATCTTCTTAGCCTCGTACGTGTTGGACTCGTACACGTCAAAGTTGAGTTTGGTCCATCTGGACGAGCCGACCTTCTTCCTCTCCATCAGGTAGCCTGCAGGAAGACGCATCAGCGCGAGATCACGTCGTTAGAAAAAAAAGGATCCGTTGGAAAGTAGTTCAAAACACAATGTGATAAACTGCTGTTTTCTCCAGGGAGGGGGGAGGGGGGGGCATCAGATGTGAACATTAGACACTGTGTGTTACCTTTAATGGGCACGCCGCCATCAAAAGCAGGAGGGTCCCATGTGACCGTGGCACAGTCCTCGCCAACTGATGTGCATTTGACATTCTCAGGAGGGTTGGGCACATCTGCAGGTCCAGGGTGGAAACAGAGAGATGACAGAAGGGGAGGAGTGCAGAGAAGGACACTCATATATAATCAGAATTAACACAGGAAATCTACTGCTAAGTACAGTAACTTAAAAGATGAATAATATGAATCATATGTTTGCTGCAAGACGAGAAAGTAAAAATGAGTCGAGCACGAGATGCGAGTGAGAAATCGGCCACTGACCCACGATCTTGACGATGAGTTCAGCCTTGTCCTCTCCAGCAGGGTTGGTCACGGTGATGGAGTACTGGCCCTCGTCCTCTTTCTCCGCCCCCTCGATGACAAAGCTGCTCAGGGTCTTCCTCGTCTCGACGCGGACTCGTCCCTCAGCCTCACTCACCACCTACCAGGCAGCCCGGGACAGAGTGACAGAGCAGACAGGACAAAGGAGATGGTTGAGGAGGCCTGACGACAGTGACAGCTGATGAAACCAGTTCACTCCTCCTGTGTGTGTGTGTGTGTGTGTGTGTGTGTGTGTGTGTGTGTGTGTGTGTGTGTGTGTGTGTGTGTGTGTGTGTGTGATGGAGGTGAAGAATCCCGCCTCCTCACTTTGTTTCCTCTCATCCAGCACACGGTGGGGGCCGGCTCTCCTGAGATCTCCACATCCAGGCGAAGCTTGTTTCCAGCCACCACGGTGATGACGCTCTGGCTGCCGGCGCCGCTGGTGTCCAGGTGGATCTTGGGCGGATCTTAAATTGACAACATTAAAGCAGAAAGAGGCAGCGCTCATTCAGATCGAAGCAATATGAGTTGCTTATTCCTGCCAGAAGATAATTGGTTAATAATCAATTAGTAGATTTGAACTAACGACATTTTTCACCAACAGGGATGAATTAAGACAAACATTGTGAGGGATGAATGTTCCTGCGTGATTGATCCAGCAGGCCACCGTAGCTTCTTCTAGAAAAGGGAGGGGTGATGTCGGGGGTTGCAATCTGCAACGTCACCACTAGATGTCACTAGATCCGACAGACTGGTGCTTTAAAGTGTCTGTTTGGTGTCATTGTAGCCAGTTTCTGTGTTGTCATTTGTTGATTTCTTTGCTTCTTTGTGTTCTGTCTCTCTTACGTCGCACCGCGTTGACCTCTCGGGGTCGCCCAGGAACAAACAGCAAGTTCTTCATATTCAACTGAACGTCGGCGCTTTCTTGTTTCCTGCTTCTGTCAGTGCTTTTTCTGGCATTTCAGTGCTTTACTCTAACTGAACATTTATTATTAAAATAATCCTTTTAAAATCAAGTGAGTTGAGGTTTTCGTGCAGCCTCTGTACAGAGTTGAACATCGGTACGTCCCCACGGACTCTTTAACACAGACAGACAGATACAGCCTGGACGTACCTTGTCGGGGAACATAGTCAATCTTGATTTCTGAGAAGAACAAAGAATCACAATCAGACATTTTTTCTAAACTTTTTACGATAGTGACGTCACGTTCAGATCAAACCCTTCATATGTTGGTTTCTGTCATCCTCACCCAGGAAGTTGAGCTTCGCTGACAGAGAAATCGCGTAGCCATCAGGCACAAAGGTATAATCTCCAGCGTCCGACTGCTTCACATCATTAACCGTCAGCTTGTGGGTCCTGGGGACGCGTTACCAGATGTTACCAAGGAGACAACACTCATCGTGACTCGCGCATATGCAAAAAGGTGGTTGCCCCGGCAACATACTCCATGAGGCAATATCACAGGGTGAGAAACATACTAAAAGGCTTTCACCTTGTGTGACCGCTGTCGCCTCGGCATATCTCCTTCCATAGCGGCGGTGATGGAGGGATTACTGAGAGTAACCCGAGACCCTGGGGGTGTGTGTGTGTGTGTTTATGTGTGTGTGTTAAAAGCTTAGCAGATAGCAGCCTATCCGAAAAACTGGGTCAAACAACTGAAAGAACCCCTTTGGTAGTATTTTCCAAGCTATGTTGCAGACAAGCTCTGTGATCTGAGTCTTGTGTGTGTGACGAACAATAAGTGTGTGACATTCGTACGTGGATCCGCAGCAGTCTGACATCATACCTTCCGATGTGTGTCATTTTGACGCGGTCACTGGGTTTGACCTCGACGCCATCCTTGAACCATTTCCCCGTCACTTTTTCATCAGACACTTCACACTTGAATACGGCCTGGTCGGTGGCCTTCACCGTCAGGTCAGCTATGCTCTGCAGGACCTGCAGCTCCTTCTCTGTAGCGAGGAAACATCGTAGCATATAGACGAATGTTTGCACAGACCGCAGTGTCAGCTGTAGGTTTGGAATACAACGCTGTAATGTTTTTACTTGACAAAACCCAGCATGCAAAGCAAGACCAACCGCTCTCAGCTGAGCGGCTGAGGGAAAGAGAAGTTTGAATTCCTTTTAACATTGTGACGATTTAGAGAAATAAGCTTCTTTTCTCTCTCGGCTACACTTGGATCAGAAGATTAAAACTGTTCTTGTGTTTGTATACAAGCAGCTGGTTAGCTTAGCACAAAGCCAGAAAGAAGACAAGATGGTACTTCTTAAATATCCGTCCCTCCCTCTTTGTGCTTTTGAGTTCATCAGCAGGTTTCTATAAATCTGTCAGGACACGAAACTTCTACAGATGTTGAGTTCAAAACTGGGGAGTCAGGCCCAAAGAGTGTAGGGGTGGGAGGCAAAGGAGGAATAACTAGTTAGTACTCATGTAATAATGCAGTAATAACTAGTTAGTAATTGTGTAATAATGTAGTAATAACTAGTTAATACTTATATCTACTCATAGCCAGCAGGACATTCGTTTATCTATTTGGGAAACGTAGCCAGAAAGAAGAATTGATGTTCATTTCCCTCCTTTTTGTTTTTTTTTAACTGAACTTCTGAGCCAAAACAGCTCTCTTTGGGACAACAAGGTTCTTCTACAGCATCTTAGCTTGTACAGTCAGCAGGTCTGTTTAACTCGGCTGCTTCTTGACCCCACGACAAACCCTGGACTTCCCCTGAGCCTCCAACTGGGAGGAGGAGACAGATGTTTTCACTCCCAAATCAGTTCCAGAGTCTCGTTCCGGCTCGCACATCTGCAGCGACTAACATGTATCCTGATCTCTGACTGAACCCAAACGTCAATCTAGGACACGGAAGCAGGAGAAAATGACCCTGACGAATGATGTGATGAACTACTGAAACTGCAGATTGATAAAGTAATATTAATTACGTCGTGAGTAATGACTCATTTATTGCTTTCCATGCTTGTCAGGATGGAAATCATGAACACGCACTGATGTGTACATGTTCTATCAGCTCCTAATGGAACGGCCATGAAATATCTGGCTGTAAAGTTTAAAACCAGCTGCAGACAGTTTCTACGTGAAGTTTATTTATTTTAACTCTACAGGACGCCGTCCTGCAGACGGGTCCATCTAGTCTTTTTACAGTTTAGACGATGTCAAACACTGCTAATGACTCTAACGCAGGAAACGTTACCTTCAACTTCTAGCTCCGCCTTTGACTCTCCGCCGTTGGTGAGGGCGTAGTACATCCCGATGTCCTCCGTCGTAGCTTCATTGATGATCAAGACATGCCTCTTCCCATCCTTTTTAAACCTGTACTTTGAACCTGCAGTTTCTTTGCTCAGCTCGACTCCATCCTTCATCCTAACGAGAATCACACACACACACACACATTTGCTCACACAGAGAAGCTCGAGAGCCCTCAAGGATCACAAGGTTTTGGCACATTATGAAAACGGTGCGGAACATTTATTAAAATGTACTCCGGCATGCGGATGGAGGCTGCGGTCCAAGTCAATATCTCTTAAAGGAATATTACAGTGAAAGGAAATCAATTTATTTGCAAATGGAATCCCATCCAGGGAGAGCAGATATCAGCTCGTCCTCATATTCAAGACGGATCGAGAAACGTTTTGTACCGTTTTAAAGATCAGTATTAAACACATTGGTCGGCTCTATTTCAAGCGTCTGCTGCTGTTTCTGACGTGGGATTGTGAGGTATGCGGAAGCAGCTCCTGACGTACAACTTACAACTATTGAGACGAGGATCAGTATCGGCTGATATCGGCCTTGTCTTGTGAGATGAGAGTGAACAGTCAGCAAGCTATGACCTCACACAAATCCTGCCGCGTGACCGACAGGGAACACCCGCTCACCATTTGACGTGGGCTCCTTCCTCGGACACCTCCACCTCAAACTCCACCTTCTCTCCCACCACGGTGTGAACGTCGTCCAGCAGCTTGGTGATGGTGACCGGAGGCTCTGAAGATCAACCGAAAGCTTTGAGTTAAACTTTGAGACAGCAGTGGAGGATGTGAGCATGAGAATTATTGTTTTATTATTCCTTCTTTATCTCCGTCTATCCATGTCTTTATCTCATCGTACCCTCTTTTGTGTCCATAAAAAGCAGGACTGGCAGCAGATTATGGGATTAATAAAGCCGCAGCAGATGCAATCACATCTATTGAAAACCTCTCACACAGACTCAGAGGAGACAGACGAGATGTGAGCACCTGAGTTTGACTGACACTGACATCAGCATCCGATGTGATGAATTAAACAGCAGAGGGACACTTTTAAACACTGACCATACGAGGCCCCTGAACGAGGTGGTCAAATGTCAGATCAGGGAATCATCTTGTCCCGCTGTCCACTCTCTGTTTGACAGATGTGTCTCTCTGTTTGTGGACCAGGTGATGTAACTGCAGCATCACCCGGTCCACTTCTCCCATGAAGGATGGTGTGGTGATTGTTTCCCAGGAAAAACAAGACTCCTGTCGACCTTTGATGTGTCGTGTTGCTTCTTACAGTCGCTGCTAAACTTTTTCTCGGTCCGCCGGGTTTGGTGCTGCTTCTTCTGCAGTCACGTTAGCAGTTGGAGTTGGCTCTATCAATCCCTCCATCCCTCTATCCAGCCATCCATTCATCTCTCTATCCATCCCACTAGACCTCCAACCATCCTTCTATCCATCCATCCATTCCTCTAAACATCCCAACATCCCTCTCTCTATCCATCCATCCATTCCTCTAACCATCCCAACATCCCTCTCTCTATCCATCCATCCATTCATCTTTCTATCAATCCCTCCCCCTTTTATTTTATTTCATTTATTTTATTTTATTTTATTTTATTTTATTTTATTTTATTTTATTTTATTTTATTTTATTTATTTATTTATTTATTTATTTATTTATTTATTTATTTATTTATTTATTTATTTATTTTATTTTATTTTATTTTATTTTATTTTATTTTATTTTATTTTATTTTATTTTATTTTATTTTATTTTATTTTATTTTACTTTATTTGTGTCCTTTGAAATGTCTTACACATGAAAATAACCCCACGATATGAATCCTGGAGCTGAACAGTCAAACTCTCATGAATATGAAGAGACATTAATACGTGCAGCACAACAAGGCTACATGACAACAAACAACGCATGAAAATTTCACGTCGCCGTCAGAAACGAGTGAGCACAGCGTGCGACTGTGTGTCATGAAAGCACTGAAACTAACAGATGGGAAACACAGACAGAAGAAGGAGCTGACAAGCGTCTGTTAAACCGAGCAGAAAAAACCTCCTGATGCAAGGTTTCCTTTCGCAGAGTGACTCATCTACCTTTGACAAAAACCTCCGTGTAGCACTTCTCCTCCCCGACCACGCACTCATAAGCTGCGTCATCCGACAGGTTGCACTTGTTGATAGTGAGTGTCCGCTTGTTGCCCACGCTCTCGAACACATACCTGGACGGACGTGGGGGAAGGTAATACGAGGAACACAAAGAGGAGGGACAAAGAATTAGAAGAATGAGTAACTTCTCTCAGCATGTAATATACAGTCACAACCAGACGCAGGAGGGCCACTGACTCACCCCCCCCCACACACACATTTCCCCATTTGAAAAATGTGCATGAACACACACAATCATCTGCTGCCACACACACACACACACATGTGGTTTCCTGTGCAAACATGATGACAAACAGAGGACGACAGCAGTGCGACGGTCTCATCACATGGGACGGAGGGAAAGTGATGGGAGAGATTTCCATGGTTACAAGCTGCAAGCATCACTGAGCCGAGCAACTGCGGAGGCGCAGGAGGTTGTGTTTGTGAATCACATTAAATTAGAGTGTGAATGAGGTTAGCTCCGTGTTTTTATATATATTTAAAGCTTTTTCATGTGTGGATCTATAAAACCAGAAACTGCAGTAAAAATACAGAGGATGGTACCAGGTACCAGCTGGGCTCCGGACAGATTCAGCATTAATCCGTCCCAGTGGTGGCGTGCTACCAACTAATGCTTTCATTAGTTCCTTAAATAGCTCTCTCCTGATATTACAGTAGGCGAGAGGATCCGTTAGAGCTGAAACACCCGACCCAAATGATGTTGGGTTGGGTTCAACATGCTGCCTTTAAGTTCTTAAAGTGAAAAAATGGTGTGAAAATAAATGATAACTGATGATGTGATGGGACCTACTACTGAGTTCTGTTTCTTTTTATATTTACAAAGTCTGAACGCAGGTTCAATGCAAGTTCTTTCCAGGTGACAAACGTTCATGTAGTTTTAGCTGTCGTAAGGATGGAGGATGTAAAGAGAAAGAAGATGACACTGTACGTGTCTTTAATCCGGCCAAACAGGTGAGGTGTAACCACGGTAACAACTGCATGAGATGGTAATACTAACTCAGTGCTTCTGCTTACATAAACTGCGTCAGGCTAAAGATTCTTCTTCGCTCCTCTCAGGGCAGGACAACTCTCTCCACCGGTCCTGTGACCTGAAGTATTTGATTTACTTGAGTGTGACGGGCACAGAGCAAAGCTCCAGAGCATCTCCTAGTCCAGGGTCAAAACAGGAAGACGACTTCCAATGAAGTGCATGACGTTACTCAAAACTCAGATGGTTGAATCATTGAAAAAGAAAGCAGCTCACAACAGCTGTACCCTCTTCAATAAAACACCAAGAGATGCTTTTGATGGAGGAGGAAGGGGGAGGGGGGGGGAGGTGAGATCAGAAAATTAACATTTGTATCCTGAGTTTGCTGTTCAAGATTTCTGGATTAAAACTCTCTCGGTGCTTGTAATGTAACGGCAGCACCAAAACAACAAGTTACTTTAAAGTCATTCATTTCGGGAGTAATTTAAAGGTACAATTTGTAATCCGTCTGAACACGTCAGCGCTTCTTATTTCACACTCCAAACCAACAGGGGGCAGCAAATGATGTTTCCTCCGTGCGTTACAGCTACGATATGGAACGTAAGGGTGTTTGTGTATCGCTCCATCGTCCACCTCCCAGTTACCTCGATGAGCAGATGCTCCTTTATGCTACAGTGACTCATCATCGCCTCTAAACTGGTGATGATAGCAGATGGGTTCCGCCTCCTTTTGGACTGATTACACGCATGGAACCAAAGCTCAAACATGATTGGTCAATACTACTTATGCACTTATACCTATGCAGATATCCGTTAATAAAGTTAAACATACTTTGAAATCTGTTAAACTGAGATTAAATCTGAGCCTGTTGATTGTCTTCCCAGCGCGTATACTCATCTATACACACAAACACCTCATCATCAGAGGTAAGTGGCTCACTTGGCTGATGGTTTAATTTCCTGTCCGTTTTTTAGCCACTTGATGGGAGCGTTTGGGTCGGCCACCTCCACGGACAGCTGGATCTTCTTGCCTTTGTCCACTGAGTAAGCCGGATCCAGCTTCCTCAGGAAGGCTGAAAAAGTCAAAGTATCCTGTTAGGACGCTGCTTTAATGATCCAGAAGTTCCAACCTTTCCTTCGCTTTGCTCCTCACCGTCACTTTTCTTAGGCTCCACCTTCTTCATCTTCTTCAACCTCTTCAGCATTCCCCTCAGGTCTGTGATGTTGTACTGAAAGGCGATCTTCTCGTAGTCGCAGGGATTGGCCTTCTTCAAGATCTCCCACACATCCACCTCTTCTTTGGGCCCATCATGTTTTTTCGCCCTAAATGAAGATGAAGTGGATACAGAAACGAGTTTAAGTTGACGGGAGGATCTACGTATTCAGTCGATGTAGCTGATCTCACCTTTTCTTGAGCAGCGCACTGAAGTCCAGATCGCCAGCATCCTCACCTGCCTCCCCGCTGCAGCGGAAGAGAAACGGGGAATCGGGGGGATTAATTCCATCACAAAGCACGTCGTATTTATATATCACTGATGAATTGGACCACGAGAAAAGAGCATTAGAAAATATAATCCCCCACGTTTAAACAAATCCTTGAAATAGCACAGAAAATCCAAGACAAGTTCATAAATCAAGACGAGCAAACAAATCAGCACCCAGAGGGGTTTTAATGAATTACTGCCTGTAGGTGGAACTCACCCTGCTTTCATCCTGTGTTCAGATAAACATAAAAATAGGATGAGTGAGAACACGGAGACGAGCGTTTGACGAGGACTACAAGCCGCTGTCATGCCCTAAATACAAGTGACAGACTGAAATCACAATGGACCAGCACATGTAGGCAGGACGGGAATAAGCCACAAGACATGTAGACGAAGCCGCTCAAACAAATAATGAAACATATGAGATATTTATTTTAGTCTGAAGGAGACAAAGAAGATTCAGGCAGCTGAATAAGTGAATTTCATTTAACAGTAGTTTATTGGGTGGGAGTGAGGTAGAGGGTCGAGAACAAACGGGAGGGGGTGGAGGGAGGGGGGAGAGAGGGGATGATAGGGAGAGGGTGGAGAGCGTTCCTGAACCTCAGATACAATAATTCCATCTAATAATCTTCCTGACTTTAAAAGGATGAAAGTCTGAGAAACGGTGATCGGCTGTGAAACACCGGAGATACGAGACTCAGAGTGCAGCTTCATGCAGAAGAATGAGGTGAACAATGGCTGCATCTCCCAGGATAAACCCTTTATAACCCCCAACAAGCACATTTGCAAGTGAAGTGAAGTGAGTCATGTGGGCTCGAGTCATCAGTCACAGTCTTGTACTCAACAAGGTGACACGCCACTGAACGTCTCCAGGCTTCAATGCTCATTGTTTGTCACCCTGAGCGGTTCCGGCAGCTCCTTTACAGCGCCGAGCGTGTTTCCCTCGACACCCGTCGGAGAGCAAAATAAACACTAAAAAAAATGCAAAGCCATTTTGAGTGATGGTGTTCCGTCCTATGGATGAGCGGTTCATCCCGGGATAACATCCATCCATGTTACCCCTGATGGGAGGCGCTTCTCCCCGGGTGGTAAGAAAGGACACAAAGAGATCAACCAGACGATTGAGTGGGCGTGAAAAAAAACCAACTGAGCTGTTATTCCCTGAGCCAGATCTCAACGTTCTGCAGTTGTTTGCATCAGCATCAAACATCAGGTGATGGACGATGTTACAGGAGGTTTAAAGGCACTTTAATCACAATCTAGAGACACAAAGATGTCTGGTGAAGCATGTACATCCTCCTCATCAGAGGCGGTAACCAGAGACCATTGATGGAGAAACTGAGGATTCATCTCCTGGATCTGGGTCACGTGGGTTGCAGGGGGCCGTGCCACCTTCAGGGACAGGTTTACCCCCCTCATAGGCTGACTGTTTATTAATCACTTTAACCCTCATTGCTGCCACATTAACACTTCCTGCAAGCGACGTTGTGCATTTTAGATTATCGGCTCCACATTGTCTCCCAGTTTGTGTTTTGGCATTCGTCCTTGTGTGTTTTCTGACATGCATGTGCCCTCTCGAGAGTCGACATACTGTAAGAGAGTGAAACATAAGCCTGTACTGCAGTGCAGGTGTGTGTGTGTGTGTGTGTGTGTGTGTCGTCCAAACATCTTTACAGTCGGAGAAGTGACACACACATCATCCACAAACGGGATCCTTCATACTTTACCTGCTGGGAGTGGAGCTCCATGACCTCCAACATTACGAGATGTTTTGACACACTCATCCGGCGATATATCTGAGCTTTAACCAACTTTTCACTTTTCATTTATCCCACCGACCCCCCCCCCCACCTCCATCTCTCACCCTCCACCTCTCAGCGTTCTGTAAATAAGCACACTGACATCCTGTCTCGACCGCATTACGATGCTGTCTTTTTACATGTTGTGTTTCTCATCTTACCTGCGCCTCTCCGCTTGAGCTCTAATGAGGGAAGGAAATTATATTTTTTCAAACACAGATTACAAATACGGAGACTGGAGGTGACAGCTGAGCACGCAGGCACACGTACGGTGTACAGGGGGAATAAAAGAAATCATTACAGGAGCTCACGGCAAGCAAACACACGGGTAGACGCAGGGACAGAAATAGACAGAAACATATATATACTTATATTGTATATAGATATATATAGAATAGGATACATAGAAAGGCCTCCGATGGAAACTCATAATGGCACATTTTGCGATTACAATTATAAACCTCTCATAAACCCTAAAATACCTTACAAGAGTTGGGCTTTTCTAACTGCCATTTGCTAGCTTTGGACCGGCTGCTTGCTACCTCTGACTGTCATGTGACATGCTAGTAGTCAAACCACGAATATTTGTACGCAATGCAAGATAGGTCGACACACGAGTGTCAACGTTCACTCATTCAGCCGAGGACAATATCACAGCCTGGCTGCTGCTTCAAATTAAGATTTCACTGTGATTTGATTGCAATAAACAGATCAAAATAAAGCCGAAATCACCACATCCCATGTGCCCATGTGTACAAAATACTCACTGGTGCTTTCTCAGGTCTGCCCGCAAGACGACGAGTAAGAAACTTTTCAAATGAGTGTTTTCTGGATGGAGTTCAGATCTGATCAACTACAGCTAGTTTGTTCTCCATTCCCGGTACATCGGTGACATCTGAAGGATGCTCAATGCTGACGGGCTTTGAGCTGTCAAATGAACTGACTAACGTGAAGGAAGTGAATCTGCATGTAAAGGCCCCGTGCAAAAAGATTAGCTTCACGTTTGGTCTACAACATCGAAAACATCGAAAGAAAGAAATCAAGAAAAGGAGGAAATGAAGTGTACATAATCATGGGGGTGGGGGGGGGGGGCTCAATGGGCGTCTTTGCCTCCGGCCCCCCACCCAGAATCTCGGATTGCCGCAGCCTGTGATGAAAAACATAAGATGCTAAACCATGTGGGACTTCAGGTGAAGCAAAACACCAAAGCAGCGGAGGCATTGAGACGTGACAGAAAGAGACAGACTCAAACAAAAATCTGAAGCAACTGGGGGATAGACAGACACACAGGCAGGGACACTTGTTGAGACTGACAGATGCCCAGAGGCAGCCAGCTACAGGAAGACAGTGTGACGGGTGACATGTTGAGCAGACCTCCGCTGACACTGACACTCACGATCGCTTAAAAGACTCCAAGATGTTGTCCTGCTGCTCCTCTTGTACAGCTGAAACCAGACAGACGGAGAGAGACTGGTGAGAGCTCGGCTAGGTTAATTCATTACACGGCGGGCTCGAGCAGCGGAGGAATAATGGACTGATGACCTCGCTGGGCCACTAAATGATAGGACCTAATGTGCATCGCACTCACTGAGTTATTGGCTGACAAAGCCAGTTCCACAGCAACGTTGGACACGCTGAATGGAAGATGACAATAATGTGATTAAGTGTCCATCTCCAGACCTACCCTCCACGGAGACTTCAAACGTGCAGCTGTCGCACTTGTCTTTGGAGGTGACCTCGCAGCGGTAGCCACCTGCGTCTCCATCCACCAGTTTAATGATGCTCATCTCATAAGTGTAGATCTGACAGAGAGAGAGAGAGAGAGAGAGAGAGAGAGAGAGAGAGAGAGAGAGAGAGAGAGAGAGAGAGAGAGAGAGAGAGAAGGGACTCAGCTCACCTGCAGACGCCTGCACACACTGATGTGCAGTACGTGCTCACACAAGCACACAGGAAGCTCCATGTTTTTGCATTTTACACAATGTGAGTTGCACAACAAGTGTTGAAATCCAGAGAAGTATATGAACTAAGTTGTAAAAATGTTGTTGGAAACCGGAGTACAAGGAGAAAACCCACACTTGCACGAGGGGAACGTCCACATAGAAACCACTCAGGTGGAGATCTAATTTAAAGATAATTACGTAAATGGTTTGTATGCTCTCCCTTCCACCCACGTCGTCTCTACCCGGAACAAACAAATAGAATAATAATGCAGCGTTGACGTGCAGGGACCTCAGACATGCGTACCTTGGTGTTCCTGTCATACGTCTCTTTGAACTGCAGGTGTTTCCCAGCCTTGCTGCCCAGGTCGAGCCACTTCCCCTTCAGCCACTTCATGGTCGGCTTCCTGGTCAGGGTGGTGGAGTCCACTTTAGCCACGAAAGTGACGTCCTTACCTTCCGTGAAGATGCAGGGATTCAGATTACATGTGAAGTGAGGAGCTCCGTGCATGTTAGATCTATATGTTTGTTTCACCGTGTATGATTGTACTGAACCTTTTGTTCCGGAGACACTCTCCGGCCTCGCCGTGAACAGGCCGGTCAGTTCGGACGTCTGAGGATCCTCCCCTGGTACAATCTCTGCAGCGGACGGCAAAGGATGAATCAGATCTAGAAAAATATTATCTGGGCGTCTCTTAAGAAAAAAAAACAGGACACACAGATCAAGCAAGCCACCAAAACCAGCAGTCTTCTTAATCTCGGTTCTTTAACGTTAAATTTGGGGGATGAATTGCAGTTCCTGAGTTACATTAAGGTTCCTCTAGGTGTCGCCACTGAGCAGCACCAAAGTGCCCTTTAAATGGTCGCGGGGACACAAGAACTGGTAGAATCATCAGTCAAAGCTGATTTTCTTTTTTTTAAAGTGTCATACAACTCCCATATTTGATGTGTTTCTATACAGGAAGTGTATTTTCTGTCTTTTGATAACGTCAACATGAGGAAAACCTCTCAGCAGGTTTGCCTTTGCTGTTACGACATCCGAGCATCCCCCCTCCCGACCAACTGGCCCGGGGGAATAAAGAAACTGCTCAGATCACCTTTGAAGGCGTCGCTTTAGACTCAACCCTCCTCCTCCTCCACCCTGACAGAACATGAGCTGAAGCTGCTCGCTCTTCATCGTGCTGATACCCTTTTATCTGTTCCCTTGTTTCTTCTGCAGGTAAATTGATGAAACCCCTGCAAGGCGTTTGCTTGTCAGTTAATATACTTTACAGAGATTGCTAACGTTTCTCTTACCATCAGGAGGCAACTCTGTATCGGAAGGGGGGAGGAGGGGGGGTGGGGGGGACAGAAAGAGAGAGCGGGGAACACGTCAGTGTCTCTGCTGCTGTTCAACATGAGCGTTAATTGGCCCGCTGATCAGTTTGACTGGCATTCACATGTACAATCAAGGTGCTCTCTCTCTCTCGCTCCTCATTGTAAACCTCATTTACAAACACATTTGTTGTTTTTTTTATTTAGCAAAAAAAAAAAACACAACTATTAATGAGTTATCTGAAACAATCGGGTTTATTTCTCTCGTATTCTGAGTCAGACAACAGGACAGGTGGCGGCGAAACAGAAGGCACATTGGACCAATCAGCAGTCAGGTAGAGTGAGTCCGGCCCTGCGTGGACATCCATTGGACGAGAGCAGGGAGAATGGATCCAGGGTCACGTGTCAAGTAAGTTCATGCACCTCCATAAATTCAGAGCTCTCTCTCTCTCTCTCTCTCTCTCTCTCTCTCTCTCTCTCTCTCTCTCTCTCTCTCTCTCTCTCTCTCTCTCTCTCTGCTTTTATGGGCTCAGTTAATTTGATCTTTTAATCAAAAGTGCCCCCGAGGGCAGATCCAAGCTCAGGATGATTTAAAAGGTTTCGTTTGGAATGCTAAGTGGGCACAGCTGATGCTGGGATGGCACACGGGAGACACTTTTTGAATGTTTACACTTTTTAAATTTGCTGTGTTTGGAATGAACTCCAGACTCCGTCCTCGGCTCTGGGATTCTATTGACTGTGGACAATAGCCTGTCTGATGCCTGCTGCACACGGTAGGACTTTGGAAGCTGAACACGGGAGTCTGCAGACATGATGAGAGATTTAATATCATTTAGTCGTAAGAAAGCACACATCAGACGATTCAGGCAAAGGAGCAGGACCAAATGATTTCAGAGAGGCGACTCCGAACCTCTCTAAGATCGAATAAAACGAGACTCGTCGGCGGACTGTCGTCGTCTTCTAGATGCACTTGCAAAAACGGTAGCTGAAGTCACGGCTGAGCATCAGCATGGTTCTAAGTACTAACACTCGGTTGGCGATACTCTCAGGTGAGCTCGTTCTCATATGAAAAAGGGGAAGTGACATCCTGATTGACGGCAGCTCTGTGCGAAGTTACGGTCGTCGTTTGGGTATCGAATGCAAAGAAAGTTCATTCACGACTGAGGTTGGCGGGACCTCAATACCGTTGCTCGGTTCTCTGATCACTAGTGTGCAGACTCTGGTGCCAGAAGACACACAGTGCAATATGACAGCGCCCGTATGCGGGATACTTCATACAAACAGTCTCCGGCTGCATCCTGCAGCTTCACCACCAGATGTCACTAGACACTTCACACTGGACCTTTAAGCTTGTTTGTCAGGGAACAGGTTGTCCTCTAGTGAGGGACCAGTGTGGCCGAATGAAACCCCTTATATATATATACATATACATATATATATATATATATATATATATATATATATATATATATATATATATGTATATGTATGAATTATAATGTGTATTACTGTGATCTCACTGTTATTATTTATCACAATCAGATCACCAGCAGATAGAAAACACAGAGTGTCTCAAACTCCTTGATTCTCATCTCGTAAAGACAAAGATATAAAGTTGGTTGATTCAACCTGTTTCATATTCCAGTGCTCAACGCGTGTCACACTTCCTATATACCCGCAGTAAACACCGACGGGGTATATATATCGCTTTGTATAACTTTGTCTCGGGTGCTTTGGTGGATTCCAGCTTCTCTCTCGTCTGTTATGTTTTTTTTTCACCGTTTTATTTGACGGTTCATCTGATGAGTTCTTGCATCATTACCAGCTTTCGTCTATTTCCTGCACTGCTTGCTACACAAGTAACTCTTGTGACTGTTGATATCAACACGAGGCTTCCTCCCGTTGCAGTTGAACATGTCAAACAGAAGCTACAGCTAATAATGAATCATTGTACAGAGACAGTGTGATCAGAGCGATCCCAGGCCTCAGGGAGGAGCAGGTCTTCAACCATCACACCAAACACACATTCAAACAGAAGCACAAGCCGGCCGGGACACTCCGTGTCGGGGCTCGTCCTTACCATCCCTAGGCTCATTGTTTGCTGAGTGAAAAGAAACAGGTGGTACATGGGAGTTATTCCTGCAGACGATGAAGGGTTAAATCACACACCCACACACACCCCGCACCAACGCAGAGATGGATGTGTGTGTGAGATTATGAATGAGCAAGATAATGACAACATATAAGCCTGTTGACTGAGACAATATCAGCAATAATCTGGAAGCACATTAATGACGAAGCAAAGCGCTTACCTACAGCGGGCGGCGCATCTGTTAATGAAGAATAAGCACAGATTAAGCAGATTAACTGGACCAAATGAGTGGTGATACAGATTTAATGTGCTGTGAGTATTCAATACAAACACGCCCTGCATGTGAACACTCACAGGTACAGACGCTTTGAATCACACCGATCACTTTAGAGATTAACTGATCATTTCAGATTAAAGCTGCAGTGAGCACAAACAAGGATTAATAAACGGTGCTGCATGTCTGCGGATTACAATTCATTTAAAGGGGAGCAGAAGCCATTTCACACAAACACTGACTGACACTTTGCACATTAAGGGGTTAGTTCCTAATCTCAAAGGACCACATACAGATTTTATTTCACGTATTCGATCTCGTGGTTGCACCTGCAGACGCACGCATCTCATCACCCTCACAGAGGGATTATGCAATCATTCATCAGAGACACATGAACACACACACACACACAGCTTCCTTGCTCTTCACCTGTTTGCCTTTATGATATAGATTTAATCCAACACACCTGACTGGTTGTAAACATTCAAACAGAACATGTTCCCCTCAGGGGGCTCGTTACCAGACACCTCCTCCACCTCCTCCACCTCGCCGGGCATTCTTCTTCTCTACATGTCCGACTGCATGTTGCAGCACATACATGATAACATATGCACGTACGATGATGCAGCTACTCTGGCTGGTGGCTGTTGCACCCACACGGAGTTATTGCACACGTTTAGTGTGGTTTGGAGAGGAAAGGTCAGGATCTTTCAGGCAAACAGTGAACTTAAGTGAGAGGACCAGCATCATGTTTCAGTCAGTAGCCTGTCGGGGACAAAACTGCACAAAAAATGACTTCTTCTAATCTTTGATTTAATTATTGAAATACTATAATTCAAATATTTTGCTAAATGAATCCTATTAACTCTGATGCAAACTTTTCTATGTCTTGTAATGTAAAAAATAAGGCTGAAAGTTTTCCACTCGCAGTGCAACTTTTTAAAATCGCACACAGCAGCAGTGATCAGAGCTCTCAGCTAACGCTGCTAACGGCACACTTTCACAAAGGTAGCTGAAGGACACATGAAAGATTCATTTGCATGTGCCGTACTGCAGATTTAAGTACAGCCGAGCTAAAATAGGAAAGTCAAATACACACAAACACACACACACACACGCACACATACACATACACATATGCAGTGCATACATACTGTATATGCAAGCATACAGTGTAACGCTCATAAATTAAACACCTTCTATTTCGCTCCCAACAACTAATTTAATTAGCATTTCTGTGCTAAAATAAACTCCTAACACACCCTCAGTGCTAATAAAAGAAAATCAAGGAGAACAGGAGTGTGTGTGTGTGTGTGTGTGTGTGTGTGTGTGTGTGTACGCGTGTGTGTACGCGTGTGTGTACGCGTGTATGTACGCGTGTGTGTACACGTGTATGTGTGTACACGTGTGTGTGTGTGTGTGTGTGTGTGTGTGTGTGTGTGTGTGTGTGTGTGTGTTATCTTTGCGTTCAGGCAGGAACCTGTTGTATGACCTCAGCAGAGGGACAGGCAGTAGAAAGACAGACAGCATCTCATTCTGCCAGCCACTTTGCTGCGCCTGTTGGTCCAT